>CAAKHF010006806.1:0-31668 GCA_901007745.1 Hippocampus kuda
ACAAACATCCATCCATCCATTTTCCGATCCGCTTTCTCCTCACAAGGGTCGCGGGGGGTGCTGGAGCCTATCGTAGCAGTCTTCGGGCAGTAGGCGGGGGACACTCTGAACGGGTTGCCAGCCAAACGCAGGGCACACATAGACAAACAACCATCCGAGCTCACACTCGCACCTAGGGACAATTTAAAGTGTTCAATCAGCCTGCCATGCATGTTTTTTGGAATGTGGGAGGATACCGGAGCACCCGGAGAAAACCCACGCGGGCCTGGTGAGAACATACAAACTCCACACAGAGAGTCCGGAGCTGGAATAGAACCCGGTACCTCTGCCCTGTGAGGTCGACGCGCTAACCACTGGACCACCGGGCCGCCTAGTTAATCACAACAAACAATCTTTTAATTTTTATTAGATAGCCATTCTTATGTTTTATTTTTTATCCATGTTATGCATTTTTTGGAGTGATACGACTTCCTCCTAATGCCATCCATGTAAAAAAATATTACAAGACTGCGTGCCGCATACTTTGAGTAAATATTACAAGAGAGTGTGCCGCATAGTTTGTGTGCCCCTGAGCTAGCTAGCCTATGCACTGGTCTCTTAAAAAATAAAATAATAATTTTTAAAAAAGTTATACGATATAGATAGATAGATAGATATATAGACAGAGAGATAGATAGAATAATAATAAGCAGTCACGGTGTGCTAAGCGCACAATCTCTTGAGGTAACGTGTTTTTACCAGCGTTAGCCTGCTGTCCGGAGCCCCCACTGTACACCCAGGCCGTGCCATCCCACCCGATGCCCCACACCAGCCCCAGACTGTTCGCCTCTACACAGCGAAGGTGGCCGGGCACCTGCCGCCAGAACCTGCAGTGCCACACAGTGGAGGCGGCGAGGGTTCGTGCGTTAAGAGCGGCATGGCAGTAGGGAAGAAACGCGTTAGTCTGTTAGCGTTAACCGAAGCAGAATTTTTTAAAAAACGGTGATGGTGTCGGTCTCACATGAGGTCACATGACAGCGTGTGAGCGGGCGCCTCCAGGGAAAAGGACGGCTCGTGGACAAAAATGTCCCCTTTGGACGTTGTGGACCACAAGGCCTGCCTGGACGGTGGAGTTGCGATTCCGCGGCACTCGCAGCAAACATCCGACAACAAGTTCAGCTGGATCAAAGAAACAATACATCACCGTGACATAAATCAACATTCCATAGGTTGACAATGAACTAAGTGGAACTGAAGTGAGCTTAGATTTATCATCTTGTATTTCATTTTGTAAGGGCCGGAAGGGGGAGGAGGGGACTGATTCCGCACAACTTTTCGTGAATCGCGCCAGGGCTCAGTCACGATACACACGGCGAACACTGCAGTTTCGAGGCTTACCCAGTCTTTCATGTCCTTTTCAGTTTGGGCCGCCAGGACCAGGGGACTCCTCAATCTGGTCCTGGGGCCCGTGTACACGGCAAAAGCATAGTGGCTGTCCCGCAGCACTGGAACCAGTGCTGTCACTTCATTGATGAAGATGTGAAGGTACTGCAAGATAGAGTAAGGGTGTGAGGGTTGACTTTGGAGTCGAGTACTAAAGTCAAAATCAGGTCAGGAGTGTTAAACTCATTTATATTGCGTGCCACCTCACAGCTACGGTTTCCCTTCACCTCACCGCATCCCATTTTTACGCGTACTCAATTGCCCTTGCATTTCATTGTGAGGAACTTGCCCATTACAAAATGGGATATGTTGATCCACAAAAGAAAATATGTATTTCATACACCGACCTTTTTCTCATCATAATGCGTGTAGTAAACGAAGAAGATGCTGTCCTTCTCCCCGTCTGACTCGGTGGACTGCTCCAGAGCCACAGCCACGTCCACCCACCGCTGCGGCTTCCAGTCCCTCCACCAACATAGCGTGCCTTTACGCACCCAGATGGACTGTTGAAAGGATACACGCGCCGAGTCACACACAAGTATACAGATAGGCTGAGCAAAAAAAATTAAAAAAAAAAAATCATACATTGCTTCTTTCCAGAGGTTTCTTGCTGATCTCTTCTCTGTGCTGCTGATCGCTCCATACTGAAGACTGCACTGGGGTCAGTGACAAAGAGCTGACCAGTGGGCCTGGCACACATGCACACGCACACACGCGCACAAATTTGAGTACAAGGTACACAACAGACGCACAAAGTGGACATATATACACTTATGAAACGTGAGTGCTTATGATAAAGTGGTTCATGCTTTACGCATCATTTTTCTATTCTGATCATGTTTGATAACTGGATGTACAGGACGCCTGAAAAGTCACTTCAGTGGTGTCATGAGATCGTAGGACTGGGCAATTAAGAAAAATTTTGATCACGATTACTCTTGATTGGTAATGAAATCACAATTAAGAAATATGATGATTGATTCCAAAACACGGTCTTATAAAATTATTTATTCAGCTACCAAAACTCACCTTCATTAAAAGATTTAAAATGACCGAATTAAACAGAATGTGAAGAAATTAAGAAATGTTTTTGCTACATTTTAACTGAACATTTGGTTGTGCCCCTTGTGGCCACCTGGGGGCAGTGTAGCAGTCACAGAAAAAATATTAAGTCAGTCAAGACACCACAGTCATTCCTAACAAGTTTTTTCTCGTACCTGTAGCACTGAGCCAGCTGACTTGCGAAGCGGCGTCCACGTTGCAGCCCCCTCCTGAGATCCAGGCCCACACGGGACCGTCCTCGTCCCCGACACCTTGTGCACCCTCCAGACCCAGGCCGTAAGGGGCGCTGCCATTGCGCAAGAGAGGCCCTTCTGCTTGCGTGCTTCGAGCCACCTCCGCGCTTTCGAGGTCCACGTTACTCCAAGGGGCCCCGGGTCCAGAGGCCTCTGGGCTCATGAGGATCTGCGCTGGGGAGAACTGACCCTCCTCCTCAACCTGTACGCCGGACTGCTGGTTTGTGGAGGTTTTGTCACGGTCCGAAACCAGGCTGTTGATGAAGCTGTCGCTTGCGGGGATTAAGCTTTTAGGTGCTGTGGGAGCATCTTGAGTATCTACAGGGACGATAGGTGCTCCTCCTAAGGGGACCACGGAAGGGGCAGCTGCTTCCAGGACTGGGGTGTCATTTGTGTTGTTTGATGGGTCAGTCGGGCCTAACTCTGAATCAGAGTCGGTGCAGCTCACCACTGAGCCTTGGGAGGCTTCTTTCAGCTGGCTACTCAACTCTAGACCGCCCCTTTTGAGAACAAAATATAAGTCAGGGATGGCACGAAAGGAGGCAATGAACACAGATTTATAAATATTTATGAGTGCCAGAAAGTGTTTTTTTTTCCTGGGAAAAAAAAAAAAAAAAAAAAAAAAAAGAGTTCCTTGACAGATTCGCTAGGGCTCAAGCCTTCATTGTCCCCAAACAAACAATCAAGAAAAAAAACCCTTTTTGCTCACCAGAATTTATAGGACTCAATCCTAAATGCCTATGGACAATACGTCACTTGTTGCTAGGCAAGAGTTTCTCGTGCTCAAGCCTTCAGAGGCCAATGAAAAATGACCGACTCGCTGTTGCGTGGAATTTATCAAGATCAATCATAACTGCGCCACAGGCATGAGAATAAAAAAAGAGCCACTTTGTTGCTAGGCAGAATTCATCATGCTCGGCCATAACCGCACCACAGGCCAGTGGAAAAAAAAATTGGCCACGTTGCTAGGCGGAGTTGAGAGGACTCAATCATCATTTCATGTTCCATCTCACCATCCATTGTACTGTGTTCAATGTCTCCAAAAAATATGCATACAGACCTGGGTGGGACATTCTCTTTGCTGTTGCCCCACTCGGCAGAAACGGGGATCCAGCCATTCCCACTTGGTTCGGATGGCGTCACCCCAATTCGGAAATACAGGCCGCGGTCCTCACCGACAGCCCAAACCTGACACCAAAACGGTACAAAATCTCTTAAAACTTGTTTTATTTAGAATTTACACCGCAACCTAAATTGCGGTGGGCTCTGGGTTTTATAACACACATATGAAAATGCTTTCACACAAAAAGGCTTCACTGGATATTTAAATTCAAGGCAGAGAAATGACAAAAAAAAAAAAAAAAAAGCCTTCCAGGACCGTATTCAACAAACTCGCTAGCAAGACACATGACGCATCTGTGACTTTATAAGGCACTATAGTGCAACACTGGCGCAGGACTCACACAAACTCCGCCTTTAAATGCAGCCCTGAAATATGAAATATGGGATATGATGACGATCTAATTAGGGATCGTCCCATAGGTCAGGGACCCGTGGGGGTGAGGTGGGATATCCTGAGACTGAAGGGAGGCGAAGCGAGATGTGGCTTTGCAACGCTAGCAAAGTCCTCAGCGTAAAAGCATCTCGGCAGCAAGCCCAGCCTCCTTCTCGCTAATCATGTCAAGGGATCCGAGAAGAGGGCCGAGCCAGTCTTATTTAATAGTGTCGAGCAGTGGTTCTCAAATTTTTGACACCGACTATCAGCTAAAAAAACTTCACCCATTAAGTACCACTATCATGACCGACATTTAAAGAGACCAGGTCGTAGGCCAAAGTTCTCATCAAAAACAAAGGAGTGGTTTAATTCCTAAAATCGATTAAATATTGTGAACCACTGCACAAGTTGAACATTGGAATGGTACTTGTATTTAAAGGGCGAGTCACCCAGGTTGCTCAATGTATTATTATTTTTTATACAAAGGCGTGCTATGTACATATAACGTGAATAAAAAAAAAAAGAAAAAACAACAACAAATAAGTTGGAAACAAACAAGAATATAGTCTATGGCTATGCAGAGTGCATACATAAAATTGTGCACACGTCTTGACTCACCAGAGGCTTTGTCGTTTCAATGACCCGTTTACGGCAGTCAATACAAGTAAATCATGCAGGTGCGCCTAAGTGTGAGCAGTCGAGTGTGGAAATAAGTTTGATGAACATTGAATGAAGTGAATGCCGACTCTGCAGCTGTGATGACGCAAGAAACAAGTCACCTGGTCGTTGAGCCCCACGTCAAGCATCATCATCTCGCCGACGATGCTGATCCATCCCGACCCGCAGGGATTGTGAGAATTGACGCCCCGCCTGAACCACACCTGCGAACGCACATCCGTACGGACATTGAGAGGTTTTTACCGCGGTGCGTTGACGACATCTGCGTGACTCGCCTTGTAGTCCTTAGTGATCACCCACACAACGCTAACTCCGACAGACACGTGGAGGGTTTCCATCTCCTTCTCGGGTGACTCTACTTCCAGCCACGACGTGCCTGGTGGAGGACCACAATGAGGCTTTCACTTACACGATGGAAATTCCAGTGTCATGAAAAAATAAATAAATCACAAGGAGGCGACGGCTGACCGGTGGGACTGTCCAGGCTGAGGCCCGTACGGACCAGCAGGTTGCCGTCCCACAGAACGGCCCACAGTAGGTCTCTCGGACCGAGTGATAACTGGACCACCTCCTTGGGCACCTCGACCTCGTCCCAGCGAGTGCCCTCGGGGATCCGAGGGTGGATGCCCTCCCTGAACCACACCTGAAACAAAATAACCATCAGATGACTATTCCAACTTTTTAAAATCCCATGTACAGTTCTGTGCCGTCAAGTATTTGAAGTCATGCTGCCCCCTTGTGACCAAATGCCGTAACGACATTTGCAGCCTCTGATGCCTCCTTGTAGAATTTTCTCATTTGACAATTAATGTCAATGAAGTTTATACAAAACCATACATAAAATATATTTTAAAACTAATCATATTAATCAAGTAATTTTGAACAAAGTAGAAACAAAATTGACGTCTGTTCATTACCGTGACCACCCATGCAAACCAACAGAATTTTGTAACCTTTCTGACCTGTCCTTGTTGAGACACAGCCCAAAGGTAAGGATACCTCCCAGACTCGTCACTCATCTCCCAGCCGCCGCAGCTGATGTCGCATAGAGGTAGAGGGGGCTTCCTGGGATGGTCCAAGGGGATCTGCAGGCAGCATTTTCTAGACTATACTATTGTAGTACAGGTCTGGATTGAGTGTCTTGCAAATAAAGTCCAAACCTTCGCCCAGGTGCCTTGTGCTGTATATCTTCTGTAGCGGATCCAGCGCCTACGACGCACGCAAGAGTTCCACTTTTTGTCGGGAGAGAAGTTAGCGGGGAAGTCGACAGCATATTCCCAACCCTATAGGAATGCATGTATAAAAAGTGTTTTCCCACTACCTGATTGTTTTGCTATTCCTCACAGATTGTCGTTTCGAAATCATCACCCCAGTCTTAATGCAGCTAAATCGGAAGCTTGTGTGTTCTCACCCCGGTCTGACTGGGTTCTCCCCCACAGTTGTGGTCCACATACCAGTCCCCCTCCCACTCCCAGCTGCGGGACGGCAACTGGAAGCTATGGAGCGGTTGAGGATTCATCCCAGTCACGTCGCTCCACGGCCAGCGGTCGGTGGGCAGCAGCGTATCCGTGAAGCCGTCCACGGGATTCCACCGCTGAAATAACACATGAAAGAAGTTTGTAGTCAACAACTAACGGAATGAGATATGGATGGATGGAATCCCTTGCTCAAAGGCAAATTTCGCCTTCGGCGGATGAATAAAGAGAAACCTTGAACGTCAGTCTGTCAGCTCATGCCGACCTGGTTTTCATAGGTCTCCTCTTTGTAGCGGATGGGCATCTCATGGGGTATCATGTTGAGATATACGTGGTGGTCGCAGCCGATGCCCCAACAGCGACCTTTCCCGGCGGTGACGCGCTTGAGCTCCAAAAGTGCGTCTTCGGTGCGCACCCAACGCTGGCCGGCAGTGGAAACGCTATACACCCTCCCATACACATCTACCGCCCACAGCAGTGTGATGGACATGGTGCTCCCTAAGACAAACAGAGTGGACTGGTAGAACAAGAGGTGCTTTGAGTTTAGAATAAAAGCTTGCCTTGTTGAATATGTCTCGCCATCTGATTGAATCGTTCAGACACAAACTAGCAGCAGGACAAACTAAAGTTGTCAGGAAGACAACAAACTCATTTGCTTTGCAGGTTGCCATTACAAAATTAAGAGAGTGTGATTTGAGGTAAGCTTTGCAATTTTTGAAGATATTTATAAGCGTTTTAAATGCCATTACAATTATTTGGCTCATAGTTTGTGATTTGACCTAATCACATAAGCAAACCGAATCATTTTTTAGTTGAATGTCTGACAATTATTCGTGGAAATGAACTATTCTTTGTCAGTGAGTGATTCCTAACAACCCTGCTCATAAATCTTACTTTGAAAGACATAGTCTATGCTTTTGTTTTGAAACACCGGACCGGAACTTTGCTTTAATGACTGTTACTAATCCGATACTGATACCTGACTCCAAGCAGGCCTTTATGGACTTTTTTCGTATTGACATTGTGGGGTTTTTTTGTATTGCTATTTAAGCCTAAACTATTTTCAAAATCTTATAATAGACAAACGGGAGCTATGTTGACTTCAATTATATTGTTAATTAAGGAAGTGCGCAGTTGCAGATAGCCTACCTGAATGTCGGTGTCAGATGCGTGGTTGTCAAGGGAATGTGGAAGGAGGCGTCATGGCATACGGCATACCTGTGGAACATTGTGCAAGACAGACATATGTTAGCAATAGGACCCGTGGACGCCTTTACCGCACACTAGTCTATCAGCTGTTTACATATACACTAGCTTTTAGCCTCTGAACACTGTTCTTTTTAAACCCACAACCCTTACTTAGTTACACATGTGGTTCTGCAATTCCATTAAGCGACCCACGGAGTCCCAGAGAGTGAAGTCACGCCGACATCCTCACACAACGGGGTTTTAATTGGAGAGTAGCGGAAAGCTCAATGCTGGTTTTACAACTCGGGAAATGGAGGTAGCTGCGCACTGATTGGTTGAAACACCGCAAAGGAGAGTGGCTTGTTGTTTTTCCTCATTGGTCCAACACGGAAGCACGTGATATTTGTTGCTGCTTGATTGACGTGCAAAATTTCAATAATTTATACCAAGAATGAGTGTTTTTAATTATTTAAAACGAAGGGCGCGTTCTTCTCAACATCTAATAGCCAGACCTATCTTACGTGTCCATAATGATTAGCAACGATACTTCATAGTTAATACACTATGATATACTTTGTATTTGAAAATGTAGGCTGGTGTAAAATTGTTTGTTGTAATTAAAATTAAGCAATTAAGTAATAATACATATTTATTCAATCATTATTAGAACTAAAAACATAAATAAAATACACAATCGGGTTCAACGTAGTCCCGCCCACAAATGTGCATCACCTTAATGTGTTGTTCAAGGGTTGTCGGAATTTCTGAAGCTCCTTCATTTTTGAATCTCACGCTGACATTCGGGTTTCACAACATTAAATTTGAGTGCAGAATGAAATTAGCAAAACATATCTGTATGTCTTTTGATAAGACCCACTTGCATGAATTGCGGTATTGTTTGAATCATGATCGAAAATTAAGGTCAAGTCTATGCGGAAATTAAGTGAAAACACTGTTTTGTATAAAAACATAAATGCGTTACTTGCATAAAGACATAATATTGGAATTATATTAAGTATAACATGAATTAGCCAAATGAAACAATGGCTAATTTTTTTAATAACTTTGGATAAATTGTTGTAATTTTGAATTTTTTTAACTGCACATCACTGAGTTGCATTTTTACGTATGAAAAGTGCTCTATAAATAGAGTTTGATTGATTTATTAAAAACAGTCCACGTAATACAAATCTGCTATATTATATATTCATATATGATAAAATGCATGAGTTGGCTAAATATGACCCAGGGGCTACATGCGGTCTGCGATACTCTTTTATTCAACCCACTGAGCATTTTACATTATTAAGATTGGTGCCAAGCACTCCCCTTCCTATAAAACCTAGGGACGCCCCTTCCAGAGAAGCCGATCTGGTCGAAAGTGGCTTTCATTCTTTTGGAGATGCAATGATTTTGCCCAACGACAGCGATACATAAAATAAAAATACATGAAATATGTATACTGGTGTCGATGATTCGAAGTAGGCAGTTTGTTTTGTTTCACTGTCTCTTTAAGAAGCCTGGGCACTTGCGGGGCAGCACCAACCGCTCATCACATGATTTCTCTCTTGTGACAATCTAGAGAGGACAAAAAAAGAACCCCGTGTGAGTTGAGCGGAGTTACAATGCGCTTTGGTGACACACGATTGTTGTCCTAGAGCCGAAGGAGCAACGGTGGCATTCAGTTAAATGTCTGAACATTCCCGTCTCGACGTGAATGTTGTAAATTGGGTTTTTATGCGTCGCGAAGGACAAAGTTGGCGCATGGAGAGCGACCAACTTTCGTTTTTGACGCAGTGTCTTTTTTTGTGAACCACCGTCGTGTCTTTTTTGTTTTTTTTTACTTGTTTGTGGGGACTGACGGCAAACTTAAGAGTGCTGACCACACCTCGGCGTCATTTCCCATAAAGTTACGTAGCACACCGGACAACTTTGGCTGATATGGTGGACAACAAACCCATTCTTCGGGACAGACCTCCTGCCTACAATACCGTCCCCGGGGCTTACGAGTATGGCCCCCCGGCGCAGCCGCCGCCGCAGCAGCCGCCACCGCCGCACGGCTATGGGGCCATACCGGCCGCAGCACCGCCGCCCTACCAGTACCCACCAGGCGGCCATGGTGAGTAAGACTAGCCAGCAATTCTGCTCTGTGTGTCGTATCGTGGCATGGTTCAACTTTACGAGCGCTAACGCCAAAATGAGTCACCGACGCGCACTTCCGGAGTGGTTCTGCGCGGGTTGTGTTGCTTTCAAGCGTCACTGTAAAGGGGATAAAATGTGCCGAAAACCTTCTCATTCAGCAAATGTAGACCCCGTAATGCCCGATATAATACATAAAGAACACGTTTTGCCGTCAATGAGTAGTATGCTCGTTTTCGTAGCAATGAAATGTAAAAAAATATTGTTGATAGGGCGTAAGTCGTGACTGTATCCCGAAGTAGGTTTGGGTGGAAGTTTTGGTTAAATCCCGGATGTAGGACTTCGACGAACAACCACAACAACTGCTCCCTTCAGAGTTATTTACTCAATGTTTTATTCCTAATCACTGTTGAGGAAATTATATATCATGGACTATGTGGTTAACGCGTCAGAAAAATAAACGGCCAACTTTTTACTTCAAGTACCATCTTTAAAAATTACTGAAATCACAATTTTTATTTAAAACACTGTGTATTCCCCAAGTCTTTAAGTACCACCACCACGACCACTATTAAATGCAAAAGTAGAAGCAAGAGCTGAAAAACAAACAATTCTAAAATAAATGCAATGCAGAGGACACCCTGAACTGGTTGCCAGCCAATCGCAGGGCACACACAGACAAACAACCATCCGCGCTCACACTCACACCTACGGACAATTTGGAGTGTTCAATCAGCCTGCCATGCCTGTTTTTGGAATGTGGCAGGAAACCAGAATACGCCGAGAAAACCCACGCAGGCCCGGGGAGAACATGCAAACTCCACACAGGAAGGCCGGAGCCGGTATCAAACCCACGATCTCTGTACTATGAGGTTGACGCGCTAACCACTTGATCACCGGGCCACCCCCTTCACCCACCCCCAGCATTTTAGTTGATATTTTAAAATACACTATCTATTATCTTTTATTTTCCCAGCTCCCCCTGTGTATTGGTTGATCGCCCTTTTAGCCCTGAGAGAGAAACAATCTCGGAGCTGTCCCTGCAACGTGTTGAGGAACCAGAACGCGGCTTGAATTGTTAATTATTACAGAATGTACAGTGAATCCAAGTGTCCCTCACCCTTTCCCACATACACACGTGTTATCAGTTATCTCATGTCTTCGTATCAAAGCTCACAGAAACAGCTCTTGAACCTAATCAATATTACCTGGGAGTTACTCACCCAAATTCAACTCCACCGTATTTTCGAGCACTTTAAAACAACCGCTACTGTACATGGAGCAAATATTGGTCATTCAACCACAAAGACAGTTGAAACCCATTAATAACATAAAAAGATTAAAACACCACAAAAATCAATCAATCAAACTTTATAGAGTACTTTTCATATTGCAAAACAGCTTCATGTCAAAACAATAAAATGAATAAAAAGCACAGAGATAACCCGCCTCATCACCCACCCACATGTACACACACGCACACACATACAAATTTAAACACAGAAGAATTAAGAACTAAAGAAACTGGACACCTAAACAATACAGTGTCTCAGGCTGAGTCAAAAGCCAAAGAATAAAGATGTGTTTGAATTCGAGTTTTAAGGATGTTGAGAGGGGGTGCTTTCCTAACGTCCCAACTTAATTAGGTCAGAAAAACTTGAAACTTCCTGTCTTTTTCACCTCTTCAAAGAAGTTCATTGTGCAATCATGTTTGTTTTCAACCGCAGGCTACCCACCAGGCCAATTGGGAGCGCCCGTGTCCCATCAGCCCTACGCTGGAACCTACACGGTCATTCAACCGTCCGTTGTGGTCGTAGGAGGCTGCCCGGCCTGCAGGTGAAGACGCACAAATCACGTAGAACTGATGTCGCCACTTGTAAAATTAAAAAAATATATATTTTAAATCTGTCTGAACAAAGTGAGCAATGTGATTGGAGCATGGTCGCTGTGATGAATGGAGCATTTATGTCTGTTTACATCCCTTTACTGGTACAACCACCGTCATTATTGGTTGATGTGAAGTTGAGCAATGACACACATGCACACACAAACGCATTCATATTTTGCATCTTGTGAGCGGATATGGCTTTCACACTTTTTTTTTTTTTTTTTAAAACCACATGGCAGACAGCATCCTGTTAGTCACAAGCCGAGCCGTACGGGGTTATAGGTAAATTGCTAATTCACTTGCAGAACAGCGAATTGGTGGTTGAATTTTAAAAAATCTTTTTCAGGAAATGGTTGTGTAAATATTGGAACATGACATGGCAGGTTGCGATATGTCCGTGTCCGATAATGCAGCAAAGTTAGAATCTTTCATGAAGCAACAAAACTGAAATGGGGTGGAAAAAAAAAATCAAAATTATTGAAATCAAATACAATTGCTTGTTCATCCATACAGAACAAGGAAGTTCAAACATATGTAGTTTACTTTATTACACAATACAGTGCTGTGAAAAAGCAGTTCTTTGCAGGTTTATCACACCAAAGGTTTCAGTTCATCAAACCAATTTTAATATCACACACAGACTACCCAAGGAAATACAAAATGCAGTTTCTAAATGCCAATTTAATTTATGAAAGCACGAAAAAAAAAATCCCAAACTACCTGTCACTACATGAAAAAGTCATTTGTGTTACCTGTCACTCCACAATTGGCTGCTACAAAGTTTTGAGTCTTTTGCACATGTTTTCTCTCATCGTTTTTAAAGAGATATAATGTGTTTAGAAGCAAATCTATGAATTCACTTTCCAGGGCCTTCAATGTATTTTAAGCTCATCCTCCAGGTGGCATCGATCAGACGTGTTGATCACATTTAACCATTTGGAATTGTTCACTGTCAACATCAGTCCCTCTCCTGTAATATTGCTTTATTGTTGTTTTTATCACAAAAAATACCAAGCAAACAACAATGATTAATCAATTCTAAAAAAAAAAAAAAAAAAAAATCAACTGTGACAGCCCTTAGTGCTCGTATAACTAAAGGGAGCTTAATCTGTCACTTTTCTTTCCTCCTCGCCTGATTTGTCAGAGTTGGCGTTCTGGAGGACGACTTCACCTGCCTGGGAATCCTGTGCGCCATTTTCTTCTTCCCGCTGGGCATCCTCTTCTGCTTTGCCCTGCGGCAGAGGCGATGTCCCAACTGCGGCGCTACCTTTGGATAGACCACGCAAACAAGTGTCAAACACACATACACCATACGCAAAAAGTTTGGGAGATCGGGCTTTGGGGTGAAATTTCAGGAGAAAACTAAAAATCCATTGTAACCTTTCCAGGTTAATTGAATTTGACCTTCGGGCAACTTGAATACACGCGTGCAACTGAAGTGGCGGTTTCTGGCATGTGCGGCCAACTTGTTTTAGTACTTTGTGCACACCTTGCTCTTCTCTAACAAGGATCTGAATGGCTAACTCCAGTGTTTAATCCATGAACATTTCCACTTATGCGCCTTTCTGTGACTCTTACAGTCTCTCTATTACAACCTGCTGATGACACCGGTGACACTCTGAGCTTAGTCGCTATTTCCCCTCTGAGTGTGTCATATTTGAAGTCCCGATGATTCATTGTTGTCGATTTAGTGACTTACTCCCACTTCTGGTCCCATGTTTGGCAACATGAGACCAGAAGGTGTAGGGAATTGAATTTTGCAACCATGTTGCAAGGTCAGAAACACGAAATGTATCCTGTATATAATCAAAGTAGGTTGTTCTTCACAATAAATGAGACAAGGCTAAGGAGGATGAAAAAAATAGATTTCTGCCCATTTTCTGTTCATGCGAAACGAAAACGGGCCCCACAGAAGCAAACACTCTCCAGGGTTTAAATACAACTTCTAAGCGAACCAGGAAATGTATTGATCCATTCATGGATTATTTTGCCGCCCATCTCCTTGTTAAAAGATAGCAAGTTGTGCAAAAAGTACTGAAACAAACACTTGGATGTGTGTTCAGAGAAGGTCAAATTCAAGTCCCAGTAGCTGCAATATGTCCTGCCAGGTTATTGCGTGGCATTTCCACACTGTGGCTCAAAGGCCATGTCTAAATGGTGCCTGTCAAGTCCTACTTCTCCCCCCACCCCCCACCACCCTTTTTTTTTCCTCATGCTTCCAACTTGCACACACTTGTGACTGACGATGAGGTGCTCTAAAGTGGCTACACCAGCACAGAGTTTTTGTCCACCCTGTGGCTGTCAAGTCAGGCTTATTTTTTTTTTTTTCATTTCCCATTCTTTTCCCCTCACCGTCCTTCCACCTTTCTCATTGTGATGTGCGCGCACTTGCGACGACAATGAGGCACTCTAAAGTGGCCATGCCACAGCCTAGCCTCTGCACATTCACATTTTAGACCCATTCTGAAATTTGACCCTGAAGCCCAATTTCTTGACCCTTTTCTGAGGAATATATACAACAACAATCCAGTATTTTTCTGCCTTTTGTTTTTGTTTTCTTATCACAAACTGCTGCCGCTGACATGAAAGATGCTAAATTGTAGACTCTGATGATTATATTTTAGAGACTATTTTCTTCATCAATCATGAAGTGATACTTTTTTTTTTTTTACTTCACATTGAGGCTCAGTGCTGCTGAACAATCCCATATTTTTGGATGGACAATCAAGAAGTAAGGATATAAACAAAATGGACATCTGCTCACAATGTATTTTATCATTTATTAATCTCCTGGGGCCATGTTTGCACTGATCATTGTTGATCATTCTGTTGGCATTTTTTTTCTTTTCTTTTCCCTATTGCATCTTCTCCAGGGCCAAAAACGCCAACCTCAGGTACTTTCACTTCCAACAGTTTGAAAAGTTGGACTCCTTTCTTGTTGTGAGCCCAGAAATTATTGAAAAATGAAACAGCTGGATTCGACTCAGTTGGCCCCTTCTTCCGCAAGACAATCAAAATATGTTGTGTCTTCCATCCCAGCAAAGGTGTCCTCTTATATCGGTATACGAAAGAAGTTTTTTTGGCAAAGAACTTTTTTTGGTTTTGGAAACAAGCACTATGCACGCTTGCTCCTATGATTGAGCTTCTTACTTTTTTTTTTTTTTTTTACATATACTGTTATACTAGTTTATGATATTAAATATATGCTACCCAAGTTGTGGACTGATTGTTTCCCCATGAAAAGCTCTTTTAACTACTATGAATCCCTAATGAAAATAGAAATTGATTGTGTTTTATTTTCGGCATCTACTGGAATCAACCACAAAGGCTCAGATTGTTCAATTTGAGTCTAGCCGTTTTCTCATCACCAAAAATAACTCAAACCCCCCCTGCCCCCTCCCAAAAAAAAAAAACGCCTTAGGCCTCTTCTTGTGCCACTTATATGTATTATATGTATGTAGAAGCAAATGTTCGTGTGTGTTTTTGTTGTTGAGACAATGGTAACCTTTTATATGACAATTAGGAACCATCAAAATGGAGAGCTAAAACAATACCTGTGTGTGATTCCTCTCAGCCAATCAGTAAAAAAGGTCATCATAATTGAAAATGTAATAATTGGATGCAAAGAAAAAAATCTGCTGAAATAATTATGTAATACTCTTTTGTGATGAGTTATAAAAACAGTTTTCAAATACTTGAGGCAATGATACATGTAACTAATGCAGTTGCCATTTAAATGTAAGTAGCAAAGTGCTTCAGAAAACTAAAAGGATACATTGTGTAAGAAGATAATGAAGGACATTATTGGTGCACCATGTTGCCAGCCAATTTTAGGGCACATATAGATAAACAATCATTCGTGCTCATAATCCCACTTGGGGACAATTTTGAGCATTCAATCAACCTACCATGAGAAAACGCATGTATGAGGAAAACGTGCAAAGTACACACCGAGAAGGCCAGGCTCATGACCTCTGCACTGAGGCGGACTTGCTAACCAGACGTTCACCATGCAGCCCCATACTATACAGTATGTGTGTAAACGTGTGTGTGTGTCTCTCTCTCTCTCTCTCTCTCTATATATATATAGATGTGTATATATCTATATCTATCTATATATATAGATATAGATCTATCTATCTATCTATCTATCTATCTATCTATCTATCTATCTATCTATCTATCTATCTATCTATCTATCTATCTATCTATCTATCTATCTATCTATCTATCTATAATCTATATCAATATGTATCAATATAGATCTATATCCTAAATAGATATATATCTAGTCCAACTATATATCTCTATAGAAGCGTATCAATAGAGATATAGATATCGATATACTGTAGGGTAGGTGGCATCATTCACTGCGGAGGGAAGATAGGCACGAGATCTTGTGTGCTCTCGCGAGATGTCCATAAGAACGCTTGGCGCTGGAATTTTGATTTGCAAACCAAGTTGTTTCTCCTGCACCGCTCACTGACTCGTTTTCTGTCACGTCTTTCGAACGTAAGGTACGCTACCTCCGTATAGTCGGAAAGTCACCCAAACCTCGTGAATAATCTCAGCGGGTAATAAACTGCTGCTCGCTTTTTGCTGTCACCGGACGTTTGATAGCTAGCGAATGCTAACGCTACCGTGTTGGGTTTGTTTGTGATGTGCTGTCAAGTTAAATACTAGAGACAATGTCGCTGTTTCATGGCCTGGCAGCGAGCAGCCAGCAGCAGCTCAGCCTTTTCCTTACTCCCTCTTTTTAGGTAAAAAAAAAGAGCACAGAATGTCGAAAAGGAAAAGTAGTCCTGTGAACTTTACACCCCACAAACGGTTGGCGTCCGAGCCGCATGACGAAAACGAAAATGAAGATGAAGAGGGAGAGTCTCGACGTTGTACACAGGTAAACACGTTCAAAGGCTACGTTCACACTGCAGGGCGTCCAATTTTATTTATTTATTTTTTACTTTTGTTAAATAAAATCTTTTTTTTTTAATGTGTACTCGTTCACATTGCAAAAAAAACATGCGACTAATGGATACGCAACACATCCGTAATGCGCACAAAGGAGTGACTTGCACACACACAAAAAACAAACAAAAAACATTTGCGCCCGTTGAAGCTCCTGTAAAGCGTACAGTCCCATATCCATTTATATAAGCAGTTATCTTATAAAATGGTCACATCTTGCTGTGTGGCTGGATGTCCTAATAGACAAGTGTGTCAAACTTGGCTTTTTATCACACACCTGCTGATGAAGATAAAAGACACCGATGGATAGCAACAATCAACGATTGTGGTGGATGCGATGGATAGATAGGCAAAAATAACTTATGGTTGATCTACTAAAGATGATGCCTCGTCATTGCTGCGCATAATAAATAAACCGTTTTCGTAGCTTGCATTACTACTATCACCAATTTATGCATCATCTTTCAAGTGGGATTAAATTAAAGTCAAATATAAATACGATACTGTAATTGTTATATAAAAAACAACTTTGTTTGCCTGATTAGGAGCAAAGTGTGGGTGAGGTGCCAAGTGACGCTGGTATAGTGGAGAGCATCACGTTGAAAAACTTCATGTGCCACTCTTTCCTCGGCCCCATCACCTTCGGATCCAACATCAACTTTGTCATCGGCCGCAATGGAAGTGAGTGGAACAGATTTTTTTTTGCGGTAGGCCGGGGGGGGGGTTATTAAAAATTGCCTGACCCTAATTGTATTTTTTTTTTCCAGGCGAAATGCTCCTTGTTGTCCATCTCTTTAGTCATTCCGCTTGAAATCTGCCCTTTTTCCATGCAGGTGGAAAGAGCGCCATTCTGACAGCGCTCATTGTTTCGTTAGGCGGGAATGCACAGGCCACAAGCAGGGGATCATCCCTCAAGAGCTTTGTCAAGGAAGGTGAAAGGTAAAGGCTTTGGCCTGATCAAAATTTGCAATCTAGTATATTTTCTGCTACATCCCCTGTATGGATGCTTGAAAGTTGGATTTGCACTGCAGGTTCAAGTGGCCACTTCTAATGTAATGTCTGTACAATAATTTGTGACTGTTTATTTTCAAGTGACACATCTGCTCACTTATACCCGATTGATTTGAATAATGATTTGTAATCTCCGTATGTCTCTCTATTCATGTTTTGCTCTTTCCCTCTCCCTTCTGTCTCACCTCTCTTTTGTTCTCTTCTTTTTTGTTCCCACACTTTCTTTTTCCTTCATTTCTTTTTCTTTGTTTTTCCTTAGCCACATTTGGAAGTGAATGTCAACGTGTTACTCAAAACAGTGCCTGTTGAGTTGAAGGTTTTCTTGTCCTTGAGCTTGGGAACAAAAAAAAAAAATCACTGGACAATGCTTGCAGTGCTAGTACATTTTGCCTAATGTGGCTTGTTATGGGATTGATGTTAAATGCCCCCGAACATAGCGGCACACCGCAGTGTTGGCTGGAGGAGCTATCTTCTTCTCTTTGAAACTTAGAAACATTTGATGCCATTTTGGCCTGACCAGCACGGGACATTGCAACCTTGAAATGAGAACAACTTGGAAGTCGTAACACACTGCACTTCGGAGCTTCCATTGTATTTGTGTGTTTTCATGAAATGGGGCACACGCATGCAGTGCCAATTAGATTAATACACCGTGATGCTCATTATTATTTCTCGGTTGTCACAGCTCGGCCGATGTGTCCATCACCTTACATAACCAAGGGAAGGACGCCTACAAACCTGAGCTGTATGGTCCGTCCATCATCATAGACTTGAGGCTCACCCACGATGGAGTGAGAACGTACAAGCTGAAGAGTCAAAGCGGTAAACTTGAGTCGACACTCAAACACCGCGCTAACACACGTGGTTCGGTCAGGTTTGATACTGTCGCCGCACTTGATCTGCGAGACCGTTTAGGTGCTCCGGTGCTGCTGTTTAGATTAGCGACTGACTTCAAAAGGGACTCAGTAGTTAATGTCTGTATGTGATCAATAAATTGCTATATCTACACTTACGACCTACAAAATGACCTTGAAACGATCTGAAATTCAAGCCTCTTGGAATTTTATTCGGCAATCTGCTGCACCTTTGCTGCATTGCATCGTTGCACACAATCAAACCGCGGATAAGTATCCCCTTTTTCGTTGTTTAATTTTCACAAGTCTTGCGTTTACTGGGCTAAACCTGCAACCTTGCGTATCATATTTCGTGTCGTATACTGGAATCGTCTGTTGCCACGGCGATAAAAAGCCCTTGAATCCTTGAAAAACTCACCTTTAAATATAACTTGAGAGAACAACTATGAAATAAATGAATCTCGAAGAATCTACTAAAATAATAGCAATCAAAAAGCAGGGCCCTGGTGGGGTGGCGGGTGACGTCAGCGATGCTGTGTGCGAGTGTCTGGGCGTGAGCGAGGGTTGACAGCAGCTCTCATGCCCTCTTGTATGTGTTTAATAGATTGTATACTGTAAAAACCCAATAAAAAGCATCACGATTAACTGCAGATTTACACAATGTTGCTGGGATTTCCGCTACAGAGAAGTAGATGCATTCCACAAAAGAATCTGCTATCCCTTCTTTGTAGTTGTAATTGTGTTTTTCTTTATAGGTCAAATCATCTCAACCAAAAAGGAGGAGCTTGCGTCAATTCTGGACAATTTTAACATTCAGGTAGCAGTTATACAAATAAAGGATATCGAATGGGTGGTGTATGAGAGCATTGATCAACCTGACTTTTTTATCTTACCTAAGGTCAACAATCCTGTGTCAGTTCTCACCCAGGAGATGAGCAAGTACTTCCTGCACTCTAAAGGAGAGGCAGACAAATACAAGGTTTGCTTTCCTTGAAGTTTGTGTTTTCTGTGTTCAAGAGAGAGTTTTCGTCACTTGTCTCTTTTTTTTTTTTTTTGGCACAGTTTTTTATGAAGGCCACACAACTGGAACAAATGAGAGAGGACTTTATCCACATCAAAGCCACCAAGCATATGACCGAAGATAAAGTCTCGCAACACGGCGAGGTAACAATTGCTTTTGGAGGGTTTTAACGGCATAAATTTCTGGGCATTAAAACAAATGATGCGTGAACAACGTATTTATTGAAAGGCTGTCTAAAGGGAAAAAAATATTTTAGTGTTATAGCGGTTAAATCCTTTTTTAATGTCAAACAACTTAACATGGATTTCCTGTGCGTTTTTTTTTTTGGGTGATGGGAAATGAGAACATGTCAGCCAACCGGCGGCTCAGAATGGATTGCGGTCATAATGGACCTTTCTGGCGTCGTTTGTTTGAATGTGTGTCACAGTACCTGAAAGAGCTGAAGCAAAAGTACATGGAGAGAGAGGACCGTTACAAGAACTTGTCGTCGATTGATGAGATGCGCAACAAGCTGGAGGAGTTACAGAAGCAGATGGCATGGGCTCTGGTAAGCTCATTTGCTCTTGAATCACAAAGTTAGTCGAGAGACCACATCTGAAAAGGACATTTTGGGGTGGGCGTGGTGACTTTTTGACAGGTGATGGAGATGGAGAAGGAGCTCAAGCCAATGAGAGAGAAACTACAGGCCAATCAACAATCCACGCAGAAATATGACGACAAAGTGAACGAATGGAAGGTAATAACGCCACAGAAGCCTCGAGCGGTTCCGTCCACATGAAGAGCGTGCGTCCGCTTCCAGAACAAGGTCAAGGAGGCCGAGAAGCAGTACAAACAAATCCAGGAACAGCTGGAAGGCGTCACACAGCAGGCCCAGGAACTGCAGCCCAAATGTGCCGAGCTCAAGGCCGAGGCACAGAGACGCGACTCTCTGTTTAAGTCCAGCGAGGTTAGCGGTTGTCCTTTACCTCTTCGGTCTCAACGCAATGGTCGTCCAAGGCGTTGACTTTAATTGTGCGCCTCTTTCCAGGTTGCAGTCCACAGATGCCAGGTTAACCTGAGGGACCTCGAGAAGGACAAGGCTCAGCTGTCCTCGAAGATAAATGATCTCCGGCTTAGGTGCGATGTACAAACGGTACCGTCCAGCGCGTTCCCCTTCCCGGTGGTTCTCACTTTGCGCATCTTTCCAGCATCAATCAGGCAACGGGGTCGGCGAGGCAGGCCAAGGCCGAGACCATGCAGCGCATCCAGTGCCACCTGGAAGATCTGAATCACCGGATGTCAACTCTGGATCAGCAGATTGGCCAGTATCAGTGCGCCCGCACGAGTGCCAAGGAGGAACATGGAAAGTTACGGTAAGAAAAAAAAAGTCAATGGAGAGCTATGAACATAGTTGTACGTCGGAATAATCTCTTGTGATCGTGGAAATAGTGTGTCCGCTGCCCCTCGGCTCAATGAACAGGTGATGCGTTTTTAGATGGCGACAGTTTGTGATTGCCTCTTGATGTGCCTTCAGACAAGAGCACGATACGCTGAAGAGTTCCATGGAAGCCCACAGTCGGAGCTTGCGGACGATGGAAGGCAGTCGATCCAATCAGCTGCGGCGCTTTGGCGAACACATGCCCGCGCTGCTCTCCGCCATCCAGGATGCTCACAAGCAAGGTCGATTCAAGCACAAGCCTCGAGGGCCCCTGGGTAATATTCGACTCTATAATTCCATGCACCTCCAATATAGCGAGACCCAAATGGTCCCCCGGGGTCGTAGTTTGGATACCACCACTTCAAGATATACAGATGAAAGCAAAGTTTCCGACATCTACTCTATACAGTGGTACCTCTACTTACAAACGTCTCTTCATATGGAATTTTCAAATTACGAAACGCCCCAACAGGAAAATATTGCCACTTGTTATGAAAGAAATTTCAAGATACGAAAGGTAAAAATCAAGAATGGGCCGCTACTCGCAGATCCGAGTTTCCTGAACGCAACATACTTACTCTGCCATTGGCTATTACCGAGCATCTTCCTAGCATCCCATTGGCTAAGAGGGACCTCAACCATATGTGTCTGTGTGTGGATAGATAAATAGATAGATATGTGTCAATGCAGCGACCTTGTCATTGGCCTATGATGTGTTCCGATAGTTTTGCATAAATGTGAATCACCCAGAAAAAGTGTTCACCCGTCGGGCGATTGCTCACTCTGCTGATGTTTTCCTTGGACATTTTTAAAAGAACTGTTGAAACCCGACAAAAGCAAACGTCCTTGGATCAATTCTTTACAAAACGCCAGGGAAAAACCACTAGTGAGAGAGAACATGAACTAAAAAGGGCAAAAAAAAAAGATGGAGACGCAGCTAAAAGTTAAATGACCATCATTTTTATTCTTTACTTTGTTCTTTGTTTTTTACATGATGCACAACTGTCATTTATTGTGCAATAATCTAATTGTAACATGTATTTGTTCCATATTTGGATGCATTTTCATGCTTTCGAAAACATTTATGTCTGAATTTTGGGGGGGCTTGGAATGGATTACGGCATTTATATGGAAAACGCGCCTTTACTTTCAAAATTTTCTAGTTTAGAAATGTCTTCCAGAACCAATTAATTTTGTAAGTAGGGGTACCATTGTATCTGATTTTACGTCACAGTGGAGAAAAAAAAGTGAAACTGTGATTTTTATCTGCTTTAAAGCCATGAAACATCTGCGCTGCAGGTTATCTGTTCAAGCTGAAAGACCCGCAGCAGGCTCTCGCCATTGAGGTGTGTTTACAAAGTCTGCTGCAGACCTTCACCTGTGACAACTACGATGATGAGAAAGTGTTGAAAGGTCTCATGGCCAAAGTCCTGCCGTCCGGCCGCAGGCCTCCAATCATCACCAGCAAGTTTCTCCCACACGTCCATGATACAAGAAGGAGGTGTGGGAGGCTTCAGCTGGAACTGAACAGCGAACGTGTACAAATCCAGAGTCGAGGTTGACTTGGTTTGTCTCATTTAGGGCTGTGAACCACCCGGACTACCCTTCTGTGCTTCAAACTCTAGAAATCGACGACCCGGTTGTGGCCAATTGTCTGATCGATCAAAGGGGCATTGAGAACATTTTGCTCATCAAGGTACTGTAACAACGTTATTTCTAGTGCTGTCAGTTTAACGCATTATTCTCGGAATTAATTTAAAACAATTTTAACTCTGTAAATTTTTTTTAGCGCGAGATTAATGCGGCACCACGTCAGAGCCGATATGTTGCTCTAAAATAATAAAATGTGCTCCAAGTTTGAATAACTGCTCCAAGTGAAAAATGTTAATGTAAAACTGAAAATCGAAATTGTTGTTTCAGTAAATATTTGCATTTTGCAGAAAGAAAACGGATCCACGATTCCATGTTGATGAGAGTGTTAAAATGGGAAAAATAGGAGAAAAAGAAATCAAAGGAAATTTTGAATAGATAAAAATCTGTGATTAATTACGGCAAATTCTGAGTTAACTATGACATTTTACATTTGATCGTGATTAAATATTTTAATCGTTTGACAGCATTAGTTATTTCTATTTCTAAATGCCAGAATAATGACAGGATTTTTTTTTTTTGGAGGGGGACAATTTTTCATAACGTTTGTCAAAGTCAGAAGTTGACATACTGTTCAAATATTGTTTGCTACAGAAAAAAAAAATCCAATTTATTCCAAAGTTCGGGCCTCTAAAGGTAATATTAAATCAATGATAGTAGTAGTGAAGCAGAAGCAAACTTAAGTTTCACTTTTGATGGCTTAAGATATGCATTCAAGGACCTCGCAAATATAGACAAAAACTATCATTGTGTTAAACCGAAAGAAGTCAAGATTCCACCAGATGGTACCAAAGTAATACTTGAAATGTCTTGGACAACAAGTAGAGCAGATTTTCTGCACAGAACAGAGATGCTCCAGCAAATACTGTATGCAAATGAAGAACCATGAATATGTGGGGGCGGGGTTTACTGTATCTTGTTCTGAATGTTTCCGCCACTTTGGGTTGGTTGACCGTGTTTTTGCGCGCTCCTCCTTAGAATCGCGCTGAGGCTTGTCGCGTGATGATGTCCGGACACCCGCCCCCAAATTGCTACCAGGCTTTCTCCAAGGACGGCGATCAGGTTTTCACCAACCGCTGCTACGCCGCCGAGCAGACCCGAGCCAACTGCCTCTCGGGGGACGTGGAGGAGGAGATCAGGTGAAAATCTCTCAGGCGAAATATTGGCACCCGTGTTAAGCGTTGCGTATTAACCAACGCCGCGTTGTTGTCCTTGCTTCGTAGACATCTTAAAAGAGAGCTGGAGACTCAAAAAGCGCAGGCAGCAAACTTGCATCAACAAATGAAGAGGTTGGATGACGACATCAAACTGAACGAGAGCCTGGAGAAGAAAGCCCACGCAGAAATAAAGATTGCCAAAGTATTGCTTTTTATTTTGTTGACTTTGTTGTGAAATGTTATTTAATTTATGCTGAGTGTAATCATGAATGTGGAACTCCTCATTTATTACAGGACAAAGCCACAAAGTATCGACTGGAGCTATCAGACCTCCAGAATTTGGAAGAGCCTCAGTTGGAGGACCTCAAGCCGCTGGTTGGTTACCGAGTGCGCTGTTGGCAAGGCGGGGGCGCAGTCCCTCTGCTCGACTTAACTGTCAACTTTTCAGGAGGAGGACCTTCAGGAGATTGTCGCCAAGATCTCCAACAAGATCAGAAAGTCCGAGGAGGAAAAAGCCCGGACATCAGAGCTCAAGGAGAACTATGAGAAAGCGGAGCAGGAGTACAAGCGGTACAAGGAGCGCATCAACACCATCGCCGAGGAGGTCGACGCCGTCAAGGTAAGATTTCTCCAACGCTCTCTCAAATTGGTTTCTGAGCAACACGTGATGACAATTGTGAACTGTCACAATTGGCATGTAATTATCGCTGTCGTGTCAACGATTCAATTTGATGTGAGGACATGATGCGTCACATCAGTGTTTGAGACGACTGTGCATGTCACATGCACATTTTAGTATTGTTTAATAATGCAACATAATTTTTATTGGATTAATCATTTATGGGTTGATTGTAGAATACCCAAATTTTTGGACTGTAAATTTCACTTTTTTTTTTTCATAGTTTGGTTGGTCCTGCGACTTCAACTCAGGTGCGACGTGTATATTTTAAAATTAGAGCTCGGACTCGCAGCCCAAATCCCCGTTCAAATCATTTGAATATTGTTGCATTGTTACACTTCATTTCAGGATGTGGCGATAATGCACTAAAAGTTGTTGCCAACAATTTTAGATAATTTTATGCCGCCGGCTGAAAACCGTGCAAAGTGTCCACATGGCCATGAATTGATTTTCAACACGTCAATTTTCCACACCGACTCGGGCTGGTGCGGTCCTACGCAAGCTTTGTTGCATGAAGTGATGAAAAGCTTCGTACCCCCCCACCCCGGTCATTGCAAAGGAGGAGCTGATCAAAGTGGACCAGGCGGTGATGAAGTGCAAGCATCACAAAACGTACTACGACGACAAGCGCAACAGCCATCTCCAAAGCATCCAGGAGCTGGAATCCACTTTGCAGAAGAAGGAGCAGGAAGTTCAGGTAGGAATGTCCACGGTGTACGTTTCGGAAGGATTCAGCAGGTTGCCCCTCGGCGGATTCTGTTGCAGGTAAGCATTTCCAAAGCCAGAGAGATCTGGCCCGAGCGCCTTGAAGTGGAGCGCAATGCCAGGAGCTTGGACACGGAGATCAGCCGTCTCAAGGTGAAGATCACCACCCAGCAGGAACAAGAGGGCGACCGCGAGGAGATTATCAGGTGCCTTTTATGCAGAAATCTCAAATAACACGTCACCCACCATTTTGAGCCTCTGCCGGCCGATTTTGGTCGCCAGCCAATCCCATGGCACATATAGACAACCATTCGCACTCAAAGGGCAGTTTTGTTATCAACTGTACTTACTTTAGATTGTGAAAGGCAGAATCCCAAGAGAAATTTCAGCCGCTTGTCCATCTTTTCCTGGACTAAGGTCCACAGCTTCCAAAATCTTGAATGGCATAATAGACTTCATCCACTCTTGTTTCGGCGCAGTGTACAGATGAAACCAAAAATCTACATGCTATATACCGTGTGTGTGTGTGTGTGTGTGTGTGTATGTGTATATATATATATATATATATATATATATATATATATATATATATATATATTTAAAAAAAAACACATTTGTATTTCTCATTGCCCAACATGGTTAACGTGGTGGCCCCGGGCCATCGGGCTCCTGTTTCTGTCGGACCCTGAAATGTATTGACCGTTGCAGAGAGTACCGTGATGCTCTGGCCAAGTACAAGAACACCGCACAGCAGATGAAGAACTTCAATCTGTTTATCAAAAGCCTGGATAGAGTGATGAATCGAAGACTGAAGGTTTTTGGTGACATGAGGAGGTAAGTGAGGAAAGCAACCCCCCACGTTTATTTCTCCCAAGTACTGCGACTGCTTTTAAAGTCGCCGCACCTTCTTGACTTCAGGTTCCTGTCGGCGCGTTGCCAATATTACTTCAGAAGCATGCTGGCGCAGAGAGGCTACACGGGGACCATGAACTTTGACCACAAGAACGAGACCCTCACCATCTCTGTGAGAATGCCCCCCTTGCCCCCTGAAAATATTTTTTCTGCAACCGAGGCAAGAACATTTTTTTTTTCCTCATCCCGGTTATAGGTGCAGCCTGGAAAAGGAAGCGAGTGCGATTGGGTCAACATGCGCTCCCTTTCGGGGGGAGAGCGCTCTTTCTCTACCGTGTGCTTCGTCCTCTCACTCTGGGCCATCACGGAGGCACCCTTCCGCTGCCTGGATGAATTTGATGTTTATATGGTCAGTGACGTTTTGTTTCGGTGCTCAGAGAAGAGCTCATCTTGAAAGTGCGCTATGATGTTGAATTTAGGACATGGTCAATCGGAGGATCTCAATGGACATGATGCTGCAAGTGGCCGATGGCCAACGCTACCGGCAGTTTATCTTCCTCACGCCACAAAGCACGAGGTAAGCGCTCATATCATCAATATCGTTCGATTATTTGGCTCCTAATGATTTTTGCTCAAGTGTTACATAACAGCAACAGCACCAAGGTTCTACGTCAAGGGCTGGAATTGGCAATTAACAGCTTGAAGCCTCTATTTTGAAGATTTTTGTTGTTGTTTTTAGTATGTGCCAAAATGCCACCATAGAGAACACGTATGTCCAAGTTTAGCTCACAAGACAAAGCAAAAAATAAAAATAAATAAAAAAATCATCCTCTGAAGGCACGCATCTTGAAAAATCACAAGGCACCACTGTCGTAGCCTCGCTTTATTCATACTTTTTTTCCTCATAAACAGTTTCATTCTTACAAAAACGTTGTACATTTTCCTTCTCCTCTTTAAGTTCTCTTCCAGAAACGGATCTCCTCACCATCCTCCGTCTCAAAGATCCGCAAAGAGGCCAAGAAAACCAAGAGGAAGATAAATCCTAATGGGCTAGTTCTAGCACTAGCCCCTCCCCTTCAGTAACAAGTATTTGTTTTCAAAATATGTTGACCAAAATATATCTTAAAGGGGGAAGTCGACTCAACATTTTCTTTACATATTTTCTATGCGGCTCCACTAGTAATATTGCGTTTCAGGGAGTGGCCATTTTGCTGCTTTTTTTGTTTTGTTTTGTCAAGACTCGGGTAATCACCAGTCACGGCTCATCTTGCACATGTCACATGACCAAACTCAGAAAACAGATAAGCTGTGATTGGTCTTTACCTGAGCTCTGAGCAATGGTGATGTCATGGCCGCTCCCTGAGACGTGTAAAAACAGGTGGATTTTTGCTCCGTAATTCATATTCCAGACACGCAAGACTAATCAGAATGCTGTGTTTAGGCTCGTGAGGGCCCATTGTAAAGAGAATTTTTGGACTTCCCACTTTAAATGGATTTATTTCAAATTTGTTTCTGCGCACATAATAAAGGTTTGCACTTTCACATTTTGCATGGGTTTAGTAGTGTGGATTCTTCTATCTAATCTAATCTAGGATGATGGCTGATCTCTTGGTGCAAAAACTGCATTACATGCTAAAGTTTTTTTTTTAATATATACAAAAAAAAGTAATGATAAAAAAAAAATGGTACTGTATGACATTTTTATGGTGCTTAGTCTTTAAACAATGGAGACTTTTTTTGTAAAATTTAAACTTTATTCTGGGAAAATGACTGTCACGTGAAATGACAACTTTCAAGACTTATTCCCCATTAAAATCACTGTCCTACAGTACATATTTTATGAATATGATGACTTAAAACAAGCGTAAAAAAAACACTACAGGAATTTGAAACAGTACATCCTTTGGCCTACTAGTAAGACAATTAATAGGACAACTTTGGAATACGAGTAGGGCAACTACATGTTACTGGTGCAGCAAAACTACTTGTGGGCATTTTGGTGTGAGTAGTGTCCAAGGGCTACTAGTGCGTAACATATGCATACTATTTTGGTTTGAAGATTTATTTTGAACATGAAAACAATTAAAAAAAAAAACACACCAAACATTTGGCCTGGTAGTGATCGTAGTGCAATGCAGTCATTAACTAGTGAGGTTTAACTGAGCGCTAGTAGGTGCCGGATGGTAAAATTGTGCGATGAATTGTCTTACTAGTGATGACAAAGAGCATACTGCTACACGGACTTTTAACTTTATATCAAGACAATAGAATAAATGCTCAAACGGTTTTCCAGAAAGGTGTCTGAGCATTAATGAAAGATCCTTGATATGAAGATTATTAGTGCCAAACTAGTTGAGCCCACGGTTAAAGTGAGCTGCCCCTCTCCGTTCCTAATGGCAACAACAACAATAGAAGAAACCTTACAATGTAATTTCGAAAATGTACAATTTTTTTTTTCCTGGCTCCACATGTGCATGCTTGGGATGTGGTTATTTCCCAAATGTCACCACCGCAAACAGACCTTTTTGAGTTGAAACCGAGGGGGCGTCAGTCCTGTAAAAGCTCCCCAATACCCTCCATGTGTTCAGCATGTTCAAAGTTCAGCCCGGATCAGATGACCGGGGCTGAGCGGTCGTTGGTGACGGTCGGACGTAGTCGCACGGTGGAAAACGGGTTGCCTCCCCTGGATAACGCAGACCAAGGATCAGTGTGTGAGCTAGTCGACAAATATATAAAACGTATCTTTATTCATATCGCGCTTTCACATCAGCTGCACTTGTAACACCGTAGCGTCTCCTTGGACCATGAAACGAGGATGAGCGCCAGTCAATCGATAACTAATAATCTTTAGTGTGAGAATAAATGGAGAATGTCAAAAACAGCCTTCATCCTCTTCCACCATGCAATTTCTTTCACCGCCTCACAGACAGGCTGGAACTTTGAACCCCAGCAACAATTACCGCTTGCCATGCTACATTCCACCTTTTGTGATTAAAAAAAAAAAACTATTATTATTATTATTACTATAGTACTGTAGCAATCCTGTAGTTATGTTAACTAGTATTAAGAGTTCTTGAAATTTCTGTCTGTGAGGCTGCGAAGGTGTTTGAATGTAATTGGATCACCTTGTGTTGCTTTGGCGCGCATAGCTTGTGAACAACTGAAAACAATATCGATCAGTGATGCCAGTTAGATGATGTCGACTCAACTATCATCCCCTTAGCATGGACTCAAGATAAATTAGTAGCTGTTCCATCCCTCCTATATCTTGAGTTTTTTAGTTTTTGTCATTTCTAGTGGACTTTTTTGGGTCTCTTTAGAGACTCGGAAATAAGTGAATGATTCCAAGCACAGTCTAGGTAAGGGGTGTCAAATTCATTTTTGTGGCAGGCCACATCGTAGTGACCGTTTCTCTTGGAGGGCCACTATGACTGAAAACAAAGAAATCAGGAAAAAGGGTTCACTGAACAAAAGTTAGTGTAATGAGGGGTTTGATCACAAGAAAATGCTTACAATATCTCGCTTGTTTATTACATATGAGAAGTTGAAATCTTTTTAGCAATCATAGAAGTTGACGTTCGATTTGCTTTCGAGGGCCACATAAAATGATGTGGTGGGCCAGTATCTGGCCCCCGGGGCCTTGAGTTTGACACTTGGTCTTGACACTTGGTGCATGGTAGAAAAAGCCCTAAATAATGATAAAGAAACAAGTAAATAATTTGGAACAACAGCGACTGACTTACGCCAGGTAAGCAGGTGTCGGTCTGGAGGTGCCGTTGGTCTGGTTTGTCTGTAGAGGGGGAAACAACAAAACTCCTTTTGAGTCACACGACACATTAGCCAATACTTTTCAGGGAACACCCTTAAAAAAAACCAAACAAACAAAAACCGCAACAACAAAAAAACCACACACTATGTAAACATTTATTTCTGTGTGGCGAAAGACAACACAAGGCAGCGTGTGGAATCTTGTCCGTCTGGAAGTGCAAGTCGGGCCCAGAAGTCTTGTTTTGTGTGTTAACTTCATAAAGGGTAGTTATTGTAACAAATTATTTGCTTGTCTAAAAGATTGAAAGTGTCTTGAACTTTCATGAAACAATGCTTAGTAACGCCCCACAAAAAGTCATTAAAAATAAAAATGTTTTTCAGAGATGCAAAGATTATAACCAAGAGCCACTACAGGCAATATAAATATATATTATGTACTGTAATAAATAAATAATAGTTTTGTGAATACAGTGGGGTCATTCTATGCCAAATCACCCCTCCCAAAAAAATATATATAAAAAGAATAAAAATTTAACCAAGAAAATTTTGGTGTTAATAAAACATGCTGCATTTGTTAATTGAATATTCAGCTTTCGATGAATAGTCAGTAAATATTCTGATCATATGGATACTTTGACTCCTTAATTGCTGATAAACAAAAAAAGAAATTTGGAATACTTGTTGAATTCCCTTTCCCACAACAGCGGTTTGGTGAAAATTGACCCAATCGTTCCTGAGATAAAAGGTTCATATGAAGGAGGCCGCGCCACTTTTTTGGACAAAAAATGTCCAAATTCGCCCCCGTGTCCTATTTGACCTTAAAATTTGAGATTTAGTGTTGTGCCAGTACTATCAACAACAGCAAGTTTTATCAAAAAAAGAAATAAAATAATCAAAATTCACTTGGTTTCACCCTCTGGGTGATTTGGCATTTGATTGACGCAGTGTCAAACCCGGTTAATTCCAGATGACATTCAAGATGTACATAGTGAAATTGAAATATTCTTCCCGGTCAAGTTGTAATTTGGCACCGTTTTTATGTTTGAATGATTATGGTACAGGACTCTTGGGAATTCTAAATGTGCACGAGGTTTGGACACATGCTGTTCATTCCAAATTGTTGATGATTCAAACTGCAGTCCTCAGCAGTGACCACAAGATGGCAGTCAAAGCAGAGAAAACGGCTTGCACAGTTTTGGCGCAAAACGATTTCAAAATCATGTGGGACTTGCATGTCCCCCTCAGTCTATTTCAGAATGTCACATACATGTGATTGAAAATCCATTTCAATTGTCTGAAACATGAAGATTATTCTTTATCGTTTCAACTCTCCCCAGGGACACACTAAATTGACCATTGAGGTTACAGTGAAACTCCTCTAGAACGAAACCTACATGGGCGAAAATACCCCCTTATGTGAAAAAATCTTCATGCATTAACACAATTCCCATTCTCCTGCCCCCCATACGACGAAAAACCCCCTGTTGCGTTATGCGAAATAATTTTCTCTGCTCCAGCCTCGCAAAGACATTCACTACAACGAAATTTTATCCAACAGCGACCTCTACTGGTTCGTTCGGAAACGGCAACAGCAAACACCACACTGGTTTACATAGTGAACAATGTTTATTTCGGTCACAGCTGCGAGTTTCCTGGACTCAACAAACTCATAGCTGCTCTGCCATTGCCAAGAGGGACCTCACTGTCCATGTTTGTTCATACTGAAGCTAACGGATTCGTAGCATCCGATTAGCTGCTCAGAGTAAATTGCTTATGGCTCGACGGACATTCAAATAAACGAACGTTTCCTCGAATGCTTTACTTGTTATCATGCTAAAAACAGCCGCGGGACGCTTCATAGTCATCGATGGTCATAGTTAGCTCTCGAAGGCTAAAAACCTTAGGCTAACTGGAGCGCTTCTCTCTCATTAGCGCTCCAGTTAGCGTAATGTTTTTAGCCTTCGAGAGCTAACTAGGCCGTTTAGGACTATGAAGCGTCCCGCGGCTCG
>CAAKHF010006808.1:9973-37709 GCA_901007745.1 Hippocampus kuda
TTGTGATAATTTAATGAGGCTGGGCCAGGCCAACACCTAATTGTTTATCATACCACCCACAGTCATGGTTTTAAGAAATAAAACGTTTACAGAAAATAATGTTGCACACAAACACACACACACACACACACGCACACACAGATAATGCAAACAGGAACAAAGCTAAAAAAAAAGGCACCACTTAGAATTGTTTAGAATTAAGAGACTTTTGTGGCATTGTGATTTTTAGATATATTGGAATGAACGAGCCATTGGTCGCGGTATGCAAACTGGCGTTGGCCTTCTTTGACGTTTGACAACTCTGACCGGCTGATGACTAGCGAATCGGGTTAAATAGACGATGAGATGGTACACACAAGCAAATCCGTTGCAAATAAAAATGCATGAACTCGTAAATTAAGATCAGCAAAATAGTGATTTTAACTTAGATGTGTTCCTGCTTAATTGTGTGTGAAAATTGCTCTGGATATACGAGACTACCTTAACAGTGGGTGGTATGATATGGAAACATACACGGCCACTTTAAACCGTGATGCCGCAACTAAAAAAATAAATGTCACTTCCGACTTCCTCACACGAGCACACTCATATTTTAATATGATTTTCGTAGGATGCCGCGGCTGACCGGTGTTACTCAACGCAGCACCTAATTCATTAAAGATTGATGAACTCTTACGCAATCTATAATCTGGTGAATATGTCATCATATATAATTACACTTTCTCATTTTTACTGATCTTGCTGGTCCATTGTATTATAAAATAAATAAATGGAAAACTAAATCAGGCTGTGCCCTCCTGGTCTAGATTGTGTTGTGCTGCCACCCATCGACCAGATGGAGCGTTGCAGCTCACGTTCCAAACACAATCAACTGTCAGTGAGCAAATTGAGTCAGATGTGACTTTAGCACACAAATATAACTAAGAAGCTCCCGAGAGTACATTTGATTGGCTACTTTTACGGTCACTTCTTGCACGCGGCCAATCAGGCACCCCATTAATTAGTTGATTGCGTACAACAGCTGCAGTTGTACTTTAAAATATGCCCAGTGCAGACGAGCGCCTTATTGTCACTCATTGAGGCTTTGGAGAACGCCAAACGAGCTCAACCTGCTTCATTGTAGCCCACCATGCCCACCAAGAATAACCCCGAGGCCCGCATCAGTCGTTTCAAGAACAAGGGGAAGGACCTGACCGTAAGTTTGAGCTCGTCACGTGGGTGAGCGAGTCCAACGAATTCTAGAAAGACGCTCTCACAATTGTCTTTGTGTTCAGAAATTTCGAGAAAAGAGGTTATCGGAATGCGTGGAGTTGCGCAAAACTCAAAAAAATGAGCGCTTGATGAAGAGAAGACACATAACGTTGTCCTCTCTTCCCGACGATGATGCGCTTTCTCCGACAACTATCTCCAATGACAAGGTCAGCTCGTGGACGCTTGACGTATTGGGAAGCCTGCGCTGGCCTTATGCGACTGCTTAACGTGTCTATCGTTGTAGGTTCGCACTTTAAGCATCGAGGAAATTCTTAAAGATATAAACTCTAACTGCAAGGATGCTCAAATTCGTGGATGCCAGGCTGCTAGGTGAGTGAGTACAGCAATACAGTGTGTGTATGTGTGTTTTAGTCAAGGCAGATTTATTTATAAAGTTGCCTTGAGTTGCCTTGTGTAGGCAATGTGCTTCACACAAGCAAAGACGCAACACCTACCAATGAAGTGAAATGGGACCATTTTCCGCAGCAAACCTGATTACCTCTCACAGGACACTGTGCCACTTCGCAGTGGTTGCGAGTAACTGCCACAAGCACTATAAAGAGATTTTTAGACTTCTGTTTCAAAAGTGATAACGTGTGGTACCCTTTTCAGAAAACTCCTTTCCCAAGAGTGTAACCCTCCACTGCAAGAGATCATAGACGCTGGTCTCCTTACCCGCTTTGTGCTCTTCCTGAGTATGGAGGATGAGCCCAATCTGCAGTTTGAGGCCGCTTGGGCGCTGACCAACATCGCTTCTGGAACATCTTGGCATACAAAGCAGGTGAGAGCATTGCAGGAACACCAGTATGACATAGTTGGCATAAACGTAACACTTGGCTCAATGTACAGTTTTTTAAAAAAAAATTTATATAAACTTCAATTGGGGCCGGAACTTTCAATTTCCGTACACAGGTGGTAGATCATGGCACTGTACCCTGCTTCATTTCTCTGTTGGCGTCGCCACATTTGCACATCAGTGAACAAGCTGTATGGGCCCTTGGGAACATTGCAGGTGATGCGCTTAATTTACTTCCGTAAGACGATACATTTAGTGTATATAATGAGGAAGTGAAGAGACTTGTGGCTTATCATTTTGAGCTTAGTATTCTAAAACGTGTTGGTAAAAATTTGGCTTTTTGTGTGCTCTCCCACCAAGACGAGTTTTCCATGCTGCTCTTTTTTCCTTTCTTATTGTAACTTGCAGGTGATGGTCCAAATTATAGAGATTTCCTCATCGAATGTAACGTGATCCCTGCCTTACTGGCACGGGTCTCTCCAGAAACCCCGGTAAGCTTTTTCTTTTTTTTTTTTTTTTAAAGATACTACATAGTTCTTGACCATTTCTGGTCATCAAAGTTGTTGCTTTAATAAAATGGGGAAAGATCTTGACCTATAAAGATTCCTAGCCTGTTACTTGCAGGCTTTTTTTTTTTTTTTTTTTATAAATATGCTCATCCCTTTCAGGTTGGTTATCTACGCAACCTTACATGGACATTGTCAAACTTGTGCAGGAATAAAAACCCATTTCCACCCTTGTCTGCGGTCCAACAGGCAAGTCCGTTTTGTATTAAGGTTTCTGAAATGTAATGCGAAATGGTCCCGATTATGTCAAGATCATTACTGATCTCACAGCATTAAGTATGCTGACTTTACATTGCAGGCAAAGGCTCTACTTTTGAATGTTTTTTTTAGCCACATACACAGTGATGCATTCAATATTTACTTTTCATGAACACATGAAATGACCTGAATGTGCATGTTCCCAAAACGCAAGTCAATGCTCAGTAAACAAATGATAGTTGGCCTGGAGTGACTGTCTTAAAACGTTGTGTAGTTAGATGTACAGCATTTGAGGATGAAACTGTTGAACTCGTGCAGGTCCTTCCTACACTGATCCAGTTTCTCCACCTTGGAGACAAGGACATCTTGTCAGATGCATGCTGGGCAATCTCCTACCTGACTGACGGTAACAATGATCGTATTGCTATTGTGGTCAGAACAGGTATAGTCCACCGGCTGGTGGAGCTCATGAGCCACAAGGAGCTGAATGTCATGGTAACCAAATTCTTCACAGCTTGGTTGATTTGTCAAATTGTTAGCGAAGCTTTGTCTTTTTTTTGTACCTGTGTACTTGAGACGCCTGCCCTTCGTGCCATCGGGAACATAGTGAGTGGCTCAGATCTGCAGACGCAGGCTGCTATCGATGCTGGTGTTCTTGGCATACTTCCTCGCCTCATGAGCCACCCGAAGGCCAATGTCCAGAAGGAAGCGGCATGGGCCTTATCAAACATTGCAGCTGGGCCATGTGCGCAAATCCAACAGCTCCTCACATGTGGCCTACTCCCACCTTTGGTAGAACTACTTAGAAATGTAAGCGGTAAAATGTTAGAATTTCAAACGATTAACTTTCACAAATTGTTAGATTAGTTTTGTTTTGTTTCCGAAAGGGAGATTTCAAGACTCAAAGGGAGGCAGTGTGGGCAGTGACAAACTTCACCAGTGGGGGCACTGTGGAGCAGGTGGTTCAATTGGTGCATAGTGGGGCACTTGAGGCAATAATCAACCTTCTGCAAGTAAAAGATGCCAAAATCGTTCTGGTCATACTAGATGCCATCAACAACATTTTTATGGTGAGTGGGGACAGCGCCGCTTAAGCATGACCTGATATCACCACTTGGAGTCCGACTTGTTAATTACTGTGAAGGCCGCAGAGAAGCTCGGTGAGACGGAAAAACTCAGCCTGCTAATTGAAGAGCTGGGAGGACTTGATCGCATTGAAAGTCTCCAGAACCATGAAAACGAGATGGTGTACCAGGCAGCACACAACATCATGGAAAAGTACTTTGTTGACGTAAGTCCATGTATGCTGTATAATTTAAACTTGACTTTGAGAGCATTCAAGGTTTAAAAATGAATTCGAGCAATAATCTTTGAGACACAGTTGATGGTGAATTTCCTTGTCTGCACATTGCTGTAAACTTTACATTGGTTTTAGACGTACTTAGGGAGAACATTGGTTTTTAGCGAAAGGACAAATGGTGGGGGGGGGGGATTCATAGACTGATTACAGAACTATAAGATTTCGAGGCAATAGTATAATCATCAGTCTGAATGGCTGAAAGGGTAATTAAACGCAACGCAACACAAAACTCTGTTGAAAGTACTGGTGGAGAGGCTGATGGTTGGAAAGAGGCTGCCTCAGCTTCCACCAAGCATTTTACAGCTTGACTCATTTTACATTGCTTTTCTCTAACAGGGTGAGATGGAGGGGATTAAGGTCGATGCCCCAAGGACAGAAGATTCTTTTGTATTCCAGAGCCCTGATACTGTCAAAAGATTTGAATTTTAGACTACTGGAATGTTCTACTAGATGAGAAAAATAAATATTTTCATACCAAACTGACTTGTCGTTTGATTTGTGGGGAGCGGGCTGATTGAATTTAACAAAATGCCATCACCGATCAAAAGATGCTGCAGATATCTGAGTAACTTATTTACTGCATATACTGTTCAAGTATCAACAGAAGCGTTTTCGCCTGTGTGTGAATCTGTGTTTTTCGGCAAATAGGTGAAAACATTTTCAAATCTGCAACGCTGTACTGCAAATTCATGGGAATTCACTGCATCAGAAATAGTGTACCTCAATGATATTCACATCAACTCCTTCACCACCCAAGACAAACCCACTTGAGTTATGGCCGTATTAAGATGTGTTCTATAGATTAAAACCTGCTCCAAGTTCATTTCCTGTTTCCAATAAGGATGTATACATTGCAAATGTGTCCAACGTGGAAGTTCAAAATGCTCCACTTGACTTTATGCAGCTTGAGCTTTGTTTATAAACTAATGTCACATGGAAGTGGATGGAAGCTTCCGCAAGACGATAGTAGACATCTACATGTATCGAGTCAAGCGTTTTATTAGAAAATGTTAAACTAAAAGTGCTTCCGAGCAGAGACATCGCACCGTAGTGTCAGTTTACATCTTTTCGTAGGTGAGTTCATGCCCGCAAGTCCTGCACGTTTTCTTGTAGAGATCCTCTTCCGGATCAACCACCACCTCTGGTCCATATTCATGTTGGTGAGCGCTGGTATCTTTTGTCCACATGCTACTCCTCACTGCCCGACGCAGCTCTGACAAAACACAACGCATTAACAAGGACTTCAGCCTCCCCGCTAATATGCTCCATGCTCAGGCATTTAACTAACCTTTGACTTTCTTGTTGAAGCGTTTTTGCTTCTGCACTTCTCTGTTCTCTTCCCTCGTCTCCTTGGCTTCCTCCAGCGCCGCCTCGGAACCCCACACCTCCATACTTCGCTTCTCTACATGTACTTTAAGGTAGAGCTTCATGTCCCCCCAGCGTGGGTTGTGAGGGTTTTTCTTCAAGATGAACTTAAGAGGAGGCTCTCGCTTGTCCAGATCACAGTCTTTCAGCAGGTAGATCTGCTTGGCCTCAGTTCTGGAGATCAACTTGTGTTTCTCAGTGCTGTCTCTGAAGGAGAAATACTTGAATGTTGAAAGAAGAAATGGTATGGCAGTGATAAAATTGCAGAGTAAAAGTTTTTTGTATACATGTACCTGCACTTGTCACACACAGACAGGTCAAAGCTGTTGCTGAGGTAGGAATCCATAAAAGGCTTTTGACAGTCATCGCAAAACAGGTAGTCTGGCTCAATGACTGGAGCTGCGAACCGATTCAGGACATTCCAATATGACATGAACGAACAATCCCACAAACACACAAAGGCGTCGCGCACCAACCTGGCTGATGTACCACCCTATTGGCCGTCTGCTTCTCCTCCAAGCCCTCCTCTTCTTCGATGAAAAACCCCGCACCGGTGTCGATGGTTTTACACACTTTGGCCAAAGTCGCACTCTGCTCTGCAGCCAAAGGGCGGCTCGCTATCCGGGCTTGTCGGAGCATCAGCGCCCGTTGTCGATTCCTCTCAATTTTTGCCCGCATTGCAGCAGAAAGTTCGGGTTTGGGACATTGTTCGTCGACTGGAGGATCCGTAATACGCACACCCGGTGCCCCGGAAGGGTCCATATCGCTCATTGTAACAAAAATGACTCAACGAGACATGAACGACGACTTGAAGCGCAAACGCGCCTGCTTCAAATGCCCACTGTCCACACAGTCGAATGGTTACGCAAAATCAGATACGTAATATACTGTCGAAAACCAGCTGAACACCATGCCAACGTAACGGCCATGTTGGCAAGGGCGAGTTTCCTCTCAAAGCAACGCGTGGACAAACATACAAAAAAAAAATAGTCGATTTTCGCGATGGTTACTTGTCAACGTCAAAGCGTGTGCAGCGAATACAGAATATTTGGGGAAAAAAATGTGACAAAACAATTTTATACCTCTGCAAGGTTTTACCAGTTACCTTGTTGTGATTGTACGGCGTTGTACGCAACCATATCCCATCATGCTTATTCTTTCGGGTTTGTTTGCCGTCGATATACAAAAATTGCACTGGGCCCTTTACCCCTACAAGTTTAGCGTTACGAAAGGCTCGCACCAAGAACGAGGCGTTCCAAAATCTATCCAAATTCAGACCTATGGGAAAAATGCACAAATGACAGCCTAGCTGGGGAAACGTCTTCTTCTTGTCACTTTCACGTTTGGGTTGTAGTTACTACCGCCATCGCGTGGTGTGAATGTGTACTATATACTGTATTGACATGTAGAGTAGTGTACTGTATAGTGTTTTAAATACAGTATATTTTCAAGTCTGTGTGTGTGCGTGAGAGATAGATAGAGAGAGAGAGAGAGAGAGAGAGAGAGAGAGAGAGAGATAGATAGATAGATAGATAGATAGATAGATAGATAGATAGATAGATAGATAGATAGATAGATAGATAGATAGATAGATAGATAGATAGATAGAGAGTCTGTGTATGTTTAAGTTTATATTTACTGATTATTCAGCGCAGTGTATCCTGACTATAAACAGATATTTTATCATTTTGAGGAGATAATAATGTGAGTAATAATAATTAGATGGGTGTTTGGTCATTAAATGAACACAAACCATCCATTCAACCATTTTCCTCATTAGGGTAAACGAGATGGAGCTTATCCCACATATAAGACTGTGAGAGGTAGGGTACACTCTGAACTGCAGCAGTGAGAAGTAATGAGGTTTTTTTTTCTGATGACTTATTGCATTTCTCTCTACATTGCATGTGTACTTTGTTCTGCTTACTTAGTCAAAAAAGGTTTATTATCGATAGAGAGAGGGAAAGTTTGATTGGGCTCTTGATTGACTGAGAGGTGTAATTTGTTTTTCAAACAATGGGAACATGTTTTATTTGTTTATTTATCGAACCGATTGAGATGAGTTTGTCTTTACACATACTGTCTTCAAAGTCCAATCAATCCCTCATAGCCACTATGGAGATTTGTGGCACTGTAGATTTGACACAAGTTATAATACAAGTTTTTGTATTATAAAATAATAATACAAATAATGATGATTTTATTCAATGTTAAATGGAAGGATATAAATTCCAATATTAATGAATGCATTCAAAGACAAGATCACCTCCGTTTTATAGCATGAGCACAAATTCAAATAGTGTTGTTTTTAGTTCAATATTAATTTGTTTAATAATAACAGTTTATACAGTGAGTTGAGCAATACGGCATTTCCTTTTCTTTTTTTTAACATTGTTATACACAGTTCAAGTAACAAACGATTTCATGATTGCATAACAATAAGATGGAAATTTAAAAAAAATCATTGTACCCATTGATGGACTGTGGTCGATATTTTTGCAATGGACACATACGTATGTACCCTTGTGCACCTCGCACATAATCATCAAAGCAACAATTTCAAAATGTTACTGCATGAGCGCCCTAAAGCTGACTTCGGAAAATAGATGTTGAAGTGACTATGATTACATACAGGAGATTATATACAGTCTTTATATTATATATATGTATATATAGTTTACAATTGTACAAACAAATGCAAAATAAAACATTCTGACAATAATGTTAGGTGAGTTCAATTCATATACTTGTGGAAGGAAAAAAAATAGAGAATTTTGTTGTTGTGTTGTAATTTTTGTTTGTCTAAATAAGAACTACTTCTCTCGTGGTAACCAGAGGCATAGGTTGAATACATCAGCAAATCTATACCGATCGATGAATATGAAAGATATGTTTGTGAGTTTTCAAAATAAACACGAGAAAAAAAAAAGAATCCAGCACCTCACCACCTTACACTTTGACTTTACAGTACATGTCTTATGTGCTGTTAAAATTGCATTAAAAACGTTGTCATTTTTGAAAGCACTAAACAGTTTGGGTGACGAGACAAAAATGCAGCGGATGGTGTTATTCAGGAATAGTGACTGTGCCTTTTTCGGGTATTTCATTCTGACATCCTGACCTTTGAATGTCACCATATCGGTGCTCGTGTTAAAACATCTGTTCAGTCAGTTCAAGAAAAGCGAGGAAGTGATTTGTTTGAAGAAATTGGTATGGGGACCTTATTTAGTTTTTTTGTCGGTCCTCCTCTGTAATGAAAGAAAAACCCCAGAATGGTCACAGAAATAATTTGAGTCTGACAAAAGTAAAAATAAATGGTTATTTTTAAATTGACCAATGAAAATCAGACATTGATTTTGAAATTTTATCCAACTGAATTATTTATCACGCACAGGCGTGCGCGTGAAACAGGCCTTGGCAAAAATGAGACCAAGCTTTCTAACACATTTCTCTCGAGAATACTTTGATGAGGAAAAAAAATGCCTTGGTCAGCTTTAAGTTATTTCGGTGACCATTGTGCATTTTTTTCATTAACAGAGAGGAACCATCAATTTCTTCCACACATGTATAACTAATTGCATGTTTTTTTTTCCCCATTTTCATTTGCTGTCGGTATAAAGGTGTCCTTCTTTTGTTGCGTACTGACCAGGAAGTTCAAAATCAGTACGATGTTTTCTCTATTCGTGCATTGAGCACATCACCAACAGCGTGTGAACACACAATTTTGAGGGCCAGCAGACACAGAGGATGACAGTCGAGAAGTGATGCATTTAAAGGCATACCAAACACAAACATGGTGTGTTCACAATTTTATGGTAAGAAAAAAAAAAACACTTCCCATCACATTCTGATATTGGCAGAGTTAATGGATACCTTAGTTAAAATTCGGTATAGTGTCATGAGAATGATTAAAAGCTTATGTTTGTTATTCATGAAATGAATAAACAGTCACTATGCAAATGATTCTGAGAAACTAAATTGAATGACAACGTGCAACAATGCAGTGCATGAAATGAAACATTTGAAATCTAAACAAATAGCCTCACTTACAGTGTATGAAGTCTCTCTTTTTTCCCCCCCATGATGAGAATGCCCTCAAGAGCTTTTCAGCACAAAATAACGTCCACCTCAATCTTGTTATCATAAATCATGTCAGTAAGTTCATTACTTCCATGGGCCGTAGTGGTGTTTTTCGCACACATCACCAACTGATGATGAACTTTTGCCTAACTTGTCCAGGTCAGTCAGTGTTCATGTAACTGGTCCATTAGTCTCTTCAAGTATCGGTAGCGACACACAAAATGGAGCCTCACAGTTGAAATCGAGTTATTAAGCGGCATCGGTGCCGCCAAACACACTCCTCGCTCAGACGGTTACAGGGCAGATTAAAATTTTGTCCTCCAGCATGACACTGATGACGAGGAAAACAAAGTAGAGCAGGAACATGAGGAAGCCCAGCAGCTTGCTCATCCTCCACTTACAGGCTGCGATGGAGATGATGACGAAGAGGAGCATGAGGAAGAGGAGGACGATGGCGCAGAAGAGGCCATTGCTGCTAACCTCTACTGGTTTGAAGTCGTTGATGATGTTGTAGATGAGCCACGGGAATGGCAGGCTAGAGGGAAAGTTAACATCCAATAATGAGCTGGGGAGGGTGGGGGTCATATTTTATCTGATGTAATCCTCTCACTTACCCCACAGTGATGTCAAAGATGTTAGAGCCCACTGAGCTGGACACAGCCATGTCACCAAGGCCTTTTCGGGCCACAATCACACTGGTGATGAGGTCAGGGATGGAAGTGCCTGCTGCTAGGATAGTCAGACCCATGATCTCCTCTGTAATCCAGAATGTTTCGCCAACCTACAGGGCAAAGAAACGCTTGATTAATGCTTCATTCATTTAGTATTTCACTGCAGCCAGAAACATGCAGACAGGCCTCAATATCCCATTGGCAATGGCCATGTAAAAAATAAGAATGTAAAAAAATAACACATTACAACATACGAATTAATTATTTGGTATACTACATCAAATCATATTCATTCTTTATAAACACAGAGTTAACAGAGTAAAAACAGGTGGTAAAAAGATTTGATCCTCCATTTTCCAGAAAATTGCAAACATATGATGCCACTGAATGTAAAATTTAAGATCGCGGCATGTTCCCTTTTGGACATACTTGGGGACAAATCAAGATGTATTTATCATATTGTATTAATTAAGTTTGTCCCTGACTGCAGTTTAAGACGTTTCATGGCCGCCACATTTCTTCAACACAAAGTACAATTGACAATGTACAATGTACAAACATATTTGATTGACAACTGAACGGAGCATGGTTTCAGCACACATAGTCAACATGCCCACAGCATCTGAGAGCTAAGAGAACATCCTTTTACATACATACTCATTTAATTCATTCAAATGTGTCAGGCTTGTTCACGACTCTCCTCTCAGTGATGCATAACATTGATATTTGTACTGTTTCACTTCACAGGGACTTTAACTCTGAAGGCATGCATTCGCACAAAGCCTCTTCAAAAGGCTGCATCAGAACTCAGCATCAAAAAAAGCTTGATTCAGCGATAGGCAGTATGACTGCTCAGGGGCTGAACATTAACATACATTCACAATGCTATAATTCAACTTCATTGCCTTATTGATATGAACAGCTTTATACCCTGTGATTGGCTGCCGGTCAGTCGAGAACATAACCCGCCCTCGTCCAATGTCAAGTGGGATACGCTCCAGCTCACCCACGACCCTAATGAGGATCAGTGGTATTGACCTTGCATGCATGATCTCCTGCTTCATGTCTGTCTTTTGCATTTGCACTATTAAAATAGAGTGTTGCGAGTTGATCTGGCTGTGGCTCAAGGCAGATTAGCCAGGGTTTAGTGGCCGAGGTCATAAATTTAACACTCTGGCTGCTGCATTCTATATGCAGCTCTAAAATAGACAGGGGCGAACAGAAAAAAAAATGTGTGTGTGTGTGTGTGTGTGTGTGTGTGTGTGTCGGTGTGTGTGTGTGTGTGTGTTTGCGTGCGTGTGTAAATTACCTGATGCGCCCACCACACCATCAAATAGGAGAAGAAAGCAATCCAAGTGATGGAGCCAAGGAAGGTGATGGGGAAGAACTTTTCTGAAGACTGAAATACCACAAAGGATTGGATTCAATGCCCAGCTTTAGCTCATGCCTTACAGATACAGGAATAAGCGATTTGTTAAATGTGCATGTTAAGGACACTTTTTTTTTTTTTTAAATTTGAGATATGACCAATGAGTGAAAATAATATAAAATCAAATCCTTTTGAAGTGGTTGTCAAACCTTTTGCATGACGTACCATGTCAAAAATGGCTCTCCAAGTACCATCATAATGACCAACATGACCATGATGACCAACTACAGTAACGTGACATTTATTTTTATGATTGTAAGTCATCATAACAGTATACAGTTTGAACATTAAGAAATATTGAAAAAGAAAAAAAACGTTATTGCAAACAGTTTCATCAAAGAATAACTTAATACGTCTGCAAATGTATTTGTGTTGCATTTTTTCATTTTACTTTGACTTTACGGTCACGGTGAGGGCTGGTCAAAGACTGTGGACAGGCCGGATGTGGCCCCTGGGCTGTACTTCTCCCTGGTCTGGACTGGAGAGTGCCCGCATGTCACTTGTGGTATTCATACCACATTTTAAGAATCACTGGCACACAATATTATGTTTCCCACTTTACTCTAATTGTCCAACTTTAGGATCATTCGGCTACGTTCACACGGGGAGCCATCCCATCCAGGTTGAAAAACACGTCATTGACAAGTTGGCGATGGCAGTGAATGTTAAGAGTGTTTATGTAAGAATTTTGCTGTTGTGACTATTACATTCTCCTCACAGGATGAATAAATATATCCATCTATGCAGTGTGTGTGTGTGTGTTTTCACCTCTCTCCTGACATCAGGCAGTGTGAGCCAGAGAGGAAAGACAATAGGGAGGATGACGAGGTAGGTGAGCCGTTTCCTGGTGGTGTCAGGCCAGGCCAGGCTCAGTGGCTGATCTTCATCTTCCTCCTCCTCGCCACCCTGATGGAGAGCCCATTTACTACACGGGGTTTTCCGTCCACATTTTACAGCTGCTTTTATTCTTTGAAAGATGCAAACTTGCAGGAAGGGGCAAACGCCATACCTCATCTCCCGCGACACCATTCATGGGAGGTGTGACTTCCACTGCCACCTTGGTATTGGTGGGAATGGTTTTAATCGCTGGTGGGAAGAACACACAGAGAATAAAGCACGTGAATTAAAATGGAGTGCAATGAGACAGAGAGAAGAATCGCGGCTTTGTCTCCTGATAGGGGCGTCATTTTGACAACAATAATAATAATAATTAAATGCAATAATAAGGGGCCAGTCAGGTCTGTGCTAAGAACACCCACTGCAATAAGTTAGCCTGTATGCATGTTACACTATAAATGTAACCATCCAAGCTAAAGACAATTAATTTATCCATTTTCTATTGCGCAACTGAAGCCTTCAGTATATCCCAGACCAGTTGGGCTAAAGTGAGAAACGAGGAGGACATCATTTCATTCCCTGTATCAAACTGGAGCAGGATAGTAGGCAATTACTTTGTAGTTAGCATGTCTGCTTTGGTTCTGAGGTTTGGATCCGAATCCAGCTCCCAACATTGTCGAAACCGATAGTCCAACTCACTTACAACTTCAGTGAGACGATGCGGAATAGAAAATGGATGGATTGAAATTGAAGATAACATTGTAACACACCAACGCCGTTGGCACTGACAACCTGTTCTTCTTTACACTTCTGCTTTGCCATTTTGTGAAGGATTGAAGCCTTCTCTTTGAATCGTCCTGAAAGTGGGACAAGAGAGTTTGGTTTTGTGATTACATTTGTGCATTATGGGAATTTTTTTTTTCTTATTGTGACATGCAAATAAGGAAAAGATCCAAAGAACAGTCCAGAAATATTGGAGAAATAACTCAGACATTATTATGTCAACTAATCTATTAAAAGCTGTCCAGTAGCTGATAATGTTTACAATCCATTTCACACCAGATTGAGTTACTTACCTTCTGTTTGCAGCCGTATGACAGATAGCAAAAAAGAACATATGGCAATTTGCAACATTTGACACACTTGTTTCCCCTCCTATAGCTATTTGCTACAAAAATATTAAATGACGTAATAATTGTTCTAAAGAGCTACGTTATTTTTGTAGAGGCAGTTTTGTGGGACTGTACCTCAAGTTGTTGATAGTGTCTATTTATATATATAGTGCAGCAACCCCAAAGTTTACCTTGTTGAAATGTTGAGGTGCAAGTATCATGAGTGTATATTTCGCCTCAACACACCTTCATTACTCAAAGGGTCCAGTGTGTGTATCATGAGCTGGAAAATGCTGTTTCTCATCAATGAGTTGTGCAGTGAAGCACAGCTGCCTTCCCTCTGTAACCTTGGTTTGGCCTGTAAAAATGTAAACATGTCAGCAGTCATAATGTTCTTTTGGTAGGAAAAAAAAAACTTGACCAAAAGTTTACACGCATCAAAGCAGACTCACCATCAGTTTGTTCTCATCATCCGCAGCAGGGGCGTTGACCTGTTAGAAAATAACAAGAGAGAAAATACCGTTTCCTGTTTACTCGCACCAAATCTTTTCATAATTCCTCGTATTTGTTTGGCATCTTTCGTAAAACAGAAACAAACAAAGAAACAAGTGTTATCCGAGGGCAGAGAGCAAAAAGTGACCACTGAGGAAGGAGCGCACATTTGTAGAAAACTAGCAGGACAGCGAAAGGGCCGTGACAATGTATATGGAGCATGTTTGGGTAAAATATATTAATAATGATCACAGACTATTTATACTGAATTGGAGAGAATGAAAATAAGGGTGCGCTGACTATAAGCAGTGCTTCAGTCGTAATCCCTTTTCAATCAGCTATAAGTTTGTTTTGTTGGTATGGTTTTGATTGTTTGAGTTTCGATTTATGCTGACTGAAATAGAGTTCCCATTTCTGAAATTAGTATGGAAATAAAATGTATAAATGCGTGATAAAATGAGCTGTGAAGTGCATTTTTAAAATTAAACGAAAGTATCATGCCAATGTTCGTTTCCGGGCCTTCCTGTGTGGAGTTTGCATGTTTTCCCCGTGCCTGCGTGGGGTTTTTTCCGGGTAATCCGGTTTCCTCCCACATTCCAAAAACATGCATGACAGGCTAATAGAACACTCTAAATTGTCCCTAGGTATGATTGTGAGCACAAATTCATCTACGTGTGTCCTGCGATTGGCTGGCAACCAGTTCAGAGCGTACCCGACCAACTACCCAAAGACAGCTGGGATAGGCACCAACACGCCCGCGACCCTCGTGAGGATAAAGCAGTTTAAGAAAATGGATGGATGGATGGATGGATGTCTGGCCCATTGCACCTATTGCATATTTAATAAATATAAAATTTTAAAATTACTGTAATTTAAACTCTCTTTAACTTTGGGGAAAAAGCATTTGTTGCCATGCTAGTCCCCTTCTGAATTTTTTGTAAAAGCTCAGGTGCCGACCTCCTTTTATGGAGCTCCACGGAGCGCCCGACAAGCCCATCCATCCATTTTCAACACCACTTATCCTGTACGGTCGCAGGAGGTGCTGGAACCTATCCCAGGTGGCTCTCAGGCGGAAGGCCGACTCCACCCTGAACTGGTCGCCAGCCAGTCACAGGGCACATATAGAGACAACAACCATTCACACCCACATCCACAACGAGTGGGAGCCGATCCCACGCTGCCCGCACACAAGTGAGGCGAGTGTACCCACTACACCATCAGTGACTTTATAACGACACTGTGTTTATTTTCTTTCAAAAAATGTTTAATGAAATACATTTAAATTCCCGCTTTTGTCTCTAGGTTTTCCGTCAGTTCTCTAACCCAAACACATTAACGCATCTGAAAAATGTGTCATCGTCCCATTGTCAACATAAGTTGCATCTTTCAGATCCTCTGCCGGCCGTAGTAGACCAAACGCAAGTTTACTCATTGATTTAAACTTGATTTAAATCAAATTAAAACTGATTTCGATTTGATGACATTTCATCTCTGAGTGGTCATTTGTCATCTGTTGAGTTTTAATATACGGTACATATTTTTGTTGAATGGCTGTAATTAGTAATTAGTTCGTAACTGTATCAGGATATAAGGCTTATATCCTGATACTTATAATATGCTTTTCATTGAATGAAATGCTTATATTATAAGCATGCTTATATTATAACCATTTCATTTCAGTCGAAATTGATAATTCTTGATTTTTTTTCACCAATCAAAAATAATTAAATGGATTAAAGATAAAATAACATAAAACAACAACCCAGAGAGGAAATACCATTCAAAATATCTGTTATAGTAAAACACATTTTCAAGTTATGTACACTGTTTTCATGTATATTTTAATGTAGTGTAAAATGCAATGCTGTTTACATCCATGCTCCTCAACAAGATTGGTCGATTTGGTTACAGTCACCTTCATTCGTTGTTCATCCAATGTAAGCGCAACTCTTGGAGTGTACGCATTACAGTTGAACAACCATCTTTGGTTTATTTGAACTTGTTCGTGGGCTCATTATTGCTGGCTCATTATTGCAATAAATATTTTATTTATTGTTTGACCTAATTTGTGACTTCGGTGTGATGCTGTGGCTCAGAGCAGACTAACACCGGAGCTAGCACGTCAAAGACGGAAAACTGCTTTACTTATTCACTACCTATCCATTCGGACGTGTTTAATTGTGCTATTTTTCATGCACAATATAGTCTAACGTCTGCCTACATTTCTTCCTAATTATTTTCCATTGAACATATTTTCTATTGATCTATCACGTGTCAGTCGCGATATTGATGTATTGCCCTACTTAGTGACAAGATTCATTTTGAGAGACTTTACAACAAGCCAATGACACTGATTTGGTGGAATGCTGCGTTTACAAAGTAAATGCAATCAGCATTGTCTACAATGCTAAACAGGACTGTGGCATATGCAGATGCTAATATACACTAAATGTCCTCATTATATACGATAAACCTATTCATTTCGGGATTACCACTAAAACTAGGATAGAGTATTGCCCCCCAAACACCATTCTATTCCCACTCCTTGTGTCAGATGTCCTCAAAGGGTGAGTAATTTTACTTTATTTTAGTTTTATTTGACAGTGGTCCTTGGTTTATCATCGTCCTGCTCTGGTTTATTATTGTCATGCTCCACACCTGCTTTGTGGTCACAAGCGGACCTCAGCGGATGAGTTAAAGTTGGCAGGGAGCGATTACAGAATCCCCCTAAAGCTGTGCTGCGCCCAAGGAGAGGAAATTCCAACATCTAATATTGATTATAATAATTATGCGTTCAATAAATTGATTTCTACCATGATTCAGAAGGTTCCATTCACACTGTTGTCAAATTTATGAATGAAATATGATATCAACCACACACATCTGCCCGTCTGCACCTCGATCAAATCCACCAAAATCGGGATACACTACTTGCGCCACAACTTGGACCTGCTCTGAGCTGGTCTAAGGTATTATCTAAATTCAGCCAACAAAATTGGCAGGGGAGCGTTAAGAATAAATAAATAAATAAATGCCCTCGGTCCGCCAGGATGCCCAGCAGTCTTAAAGACGAGTGCACGTGCGCTGTCACCCTCAGAGTGAAGGAAGTGCAAAGAGTGCTGCAGCTCTTGAGCTGGGATCGTGGAGACGATGCCTTGTTCAAGACAACTCGCATCTCTCCAGCAACTACTTTGCTTATTGTCGTCTGTTGTGAGACTCAAAGGCCCTTCAGACTGAGCTAGCATGGCTTCCTCCAAATACATCAGCTTTGTCTTCAAATAAACCAGTACAGATATCAATGACATGATTTAAATGCTATTTTATGAACATTTTCAATTGTGAAATGGGAGAGAGAGCACAAAAATGAAAAGGTACAACATTTGCAACTGCAATGTGGCCAAATGCGACCATAATTGATGTCGCTAATGTCTGTGTTGGACACCTTGTGGAACTGATTGAGAGAGCGCCGGGATGTGTGTTTGCTGTCGTCACTGCAGGTAAGAAGATGTTAAGGGGATCAGAGAGGATTGGTGTCTTTCGTGCTATCATCAAGCAAACCAGCAACGTCTCACTCATTTCTCAGCACAGAAACTGAAGTAAATGTTCGGTTCAGTCTCCTAACAATGTGCCCAAGATGGTCATAACTTCAGGATGTTGTCAGCCTGAAGTGAGGAGAGGTCTTTTTGTTCTCCACATTTCTGTGTTCTGTCGCGATTGCGTCTACCGCCAGAGAGCACCTGACTATTATTAGCGGCTGTAATGGGATTGAAGAGCATTAACCTTTGGGATTATTTAGCAGCAACCATTACACGAGGACAGGTGGACATCAAGTGCCTTGCAACAAAAATGGAAAGGCTCTTCTTGGGGGTGATGTTATGTAGCCAAAGGTACAGCTGATTCCCAGAAGGCGGCAAAAGCCACAGAGTATTAAATCGGTTCAATGTGCTCATTCATAACTACTATAAAATACAATATCAGAGTATTTAGGATCAGGACATTTGACGTTAAGTGTGAAATTGATTTCAAAAAGCATGGAATCGTGTATTGTATATAAAATTATATCACAATAAAAGTAATAGAACCAAGACAATCATTATTATTTATGGATGACTCAATCAATCCCCGCCCAAAAACAAAAAATAAAACAACAACCCACAAGTCAAGAAGCAATTTGTTATTGGCAACTGTTAGATGATCATCTGAGGGGAGGGAGGGGCTTGCAGGGTGATGCAGCAGATCTTCAGATCAGAGCATCAATCCCGACCATGACGATCATCTCGGTTTTACGTCAGTCTCTATTCGACCTTGTACCGCGTCACACAGCACAATAACACGACATCATTTGGATTTCCAACGTGAAGTGATTGGGAAAGTGGATGTCAAGTGATTGCCTCTGTGAGTGTGATGAACAAGAGTGAAGAGGCATCTTTGCAATGTCACATACAAGACATGATGTGTTGAATAAGCGAGTGAAGATGAGAGCGTGAGAGAGAAGGAGAGAGACTTAAAAACAGTCTCTTCTGACATTTTGTTGCACTTTAAAATGCAAAGCAGGTTTCAATTAAAATAAATGTAGCATATTTGAGAAGGCTTTTTTAATTCAATGCCTGCTGATTAATGAACCCAAGTGTGGCTTGTCATATCAGCCCCGTTCTGAGAACTGAACGAATGGTCTGAACCGGGTTTCTAAAAGTAGACACTAAAGATGAAGCCTGTTCTTTAAGTCATCACGAAGCGGTCAAGGCCTGTCTTGGTGTCTGGTACTCTTGTCTGAGTGGCAAAGGTGGAACCGCAAGACCTATATTTATCTCCTTGCACAGAGGAATTCACATGACTTTGACCTTCTGTTTAATTACTTAGTGGTGAATCAACACCTGGCGTGCTCCTGGGTCATCGCCCTCTCTGGCCTCAAAGTTGGCAAAGACAGTTCTCTGCATGATTCAATGAGACAAACACGTTCTACCAGGGTGCACATGACAAAAACGACCTTTGCAAAATATTGGTCTAGGTTTTTGCCTGTATTTGACAACTGCCTCATAAAACTTGAATTTGACAAAAGTCGATTCAAAACTAGTAACAATTCATGTCAGGCGTGTCATGGTTTGGTGACAAAATGGCTTTGTGCATGGATAAGCAGAGAAAATTCACTCTGCTTCTTGATAGACTGAATGAAAAGATGATGAGCAGTAAATCCAAGGATGGATGGATTCATGTACCACTGGTTGTATGACTGTAATAATCGATCCAGGAAACATTTGATTGATTGCATTGATAAATACCCCAGATTGTATGGATGCAGAGATGGACAGGTAGCATTAGGAACAGGATGGATGAATGGATGAACAGAAGGACAGGTATCTGGTGTGATAAAGGGATAGACCGGTGGATTTAGGGACAGTTTAATAAATGAAGGGATCGTGGATGGATGGATGGATGGATGGATGGAGTGACAGATAGTTCAATGACACTCGGGTTGAATGGGTGGAAGGATGGATGGACAAGCAACGGAACAGAGTGATTGTTGGATAGACGCATGGACAGTCGGCTTGGTGGCTGGCTGGATGGACAAACACATGAATGGGTGTATGAGCAGATGGACAGATAGTGGGAGGAACCAATGGATGGATTGATGACCTGATTAATGACAATCCATTCGATAGGTGGTTGGGTCAATGGGTGGATGGCGGAACAGCTGAAGGGAGTGACAGACAGATGAAGGAACAGGTAGTTCCATGAATCTAGGGTTGATTGGCTTTTAAGGACGGATGGATGAGCAATGGAGCAGATTGACCGTTGGATCGACCCGTGGAAGGATGGACAACCAGACAAATGGATGAATGAACAGATGGACAGATTGTTTGCTGAATCATACCTTGGGTGCAGTCTCCATTATGTCCACCTGGTTGCTGCCCAGTTGCCTTTTGATGAGCAGTTCTACCTTGGCGTTGAACTTCATGAATGTCACGTAGGTGCAGTAGCACATGAGCAGGCTGATACTTTCCGTCAGTGTGATTTCGTTATCCAGAAAGAAGTAGATGAGCATGAGCAAGCCCACAATGTAGAAGGAGACGTCTCGGAACAGAGGCCACCAGGTGAGGTTCAGCACCTCTTTGGAGAAGATGGCGCACATGCCGATCACAAACAAGATGTTGAAGACGGCCGAGCCAACGATGGTGCCGATGCCCACGTTGCTGTGGGAGACGAAGACCCCGATGACGGAGGTGAACAACTCTGGAGCCGAGCCACCTGCCGCCATGAAGGTGGCTCCTGCGACATCATCGGAGATCTCCAGCTTTTCGGTAATGACGGTCAGCGCTGGGACAAAGAATTCATCACACACGATAGCTAAAGCGATAAACATGTACAACATGCCAAACATATGAAACACCACAAAGCCTTGGCGCCTGTCCTCTACGCTAAAGTAGTCTGTTGGGTAGTCCCCGTGATTCATCTCAATTTCTGAGCTTTGCTGGGGCCCGGGGTCGGACACATTCTGGTGCTCCAGGAGAGTTCTTTGGGGCACCTCTACATCTCCCGAACCCTCAGATTCAGGCTCAGTGGGCACCCCCGTGGTGACAAGAGACAAGGCACTCCATGAACACACTGTGCATACAACTGCCAGGCTGACGATAAAGCCAAGAATTCGCCCAGGCCGCAGTTTTCTCTTCACGCCCTGGTAGTGGTGCTTCATGCAACTGCGAGGTGGTCCGAGAAGGGGAGCAAAGCTGGACGGATCCATGGGGTCTTGACTTCTTCTTGGCAGGAAGGACTCCATCATCTTTGGTTCTCAGGCAGAGTGGAAGTATCTCCAATCACCGCAGCCAATGATGGGTAGGGAGTGCTGTTGGCTACGAGGGCAGGGATCTGACAGGCCACACTGGTTCACCGATTGGTTTGCATCTTCTTTCTCCTTTTAATCCCAATGGAGGCCCTTCAGTCGGACTCCAGGGTCTAGCCCATTTAAAGGCTTCCTCATATTACTCCCTGGAGACACACATACACAAACAAACATTTGAATTCAGAACTATCCCTATCCCAACATTAGAGACACGTAGTACAAAAAAAAAAAAAAAAGCAAACAAACATTTGAATTCAGAACTATCCCTCTAGCAACATTAGAGACACGTAGTACAAAAAAAAAAAGCAAGCATCACAATCCAATCAGATTCAATACAAGAGATGGAACCCAATTCAATCTCAGCAAAGATTCCAAATAATGTTCGGTTTGAAAAAACACTGTCAAAGTGTAATTAATTGACCGGAATGTTTATTAATGTGTGCATGGCATCATACTGAGGGCTCTCTGACTATCGTGGAGCTAAGTGAGATAGAAACCGTATAGGGCAACGAAGTTGGCCACCAACGCAACTACATTTTCTCAATGATAAATATATTGTAACTGGAATACCACTTTGACAGTGTAACTGAACTATGCAATTATTTGCAAACTAAACATAAGTTTGTCATTGACCAACTGTGAAAAATGATTGCGTCGAAAACAACGGCAAAAGGTTTATTTTGTCAGACGTGATCAAATGAAGGAAAATTGACAGTGCATTTTCAAGGCAGAATTTAGGTACTGGGTGTTTATTTTAGTCCTGCTTGCAATCAGGAGAGTCTTTTTGACCATATTCTGTGGCTGCAGCAGCCTTCTTAAAATTGTGCTGAGAACCTGAGAGCATCTGACATTCGTGAAAGCTTATTAGGAGGCTCCCTAATCCCTGATAAGATATACTTGGATAAGCCACAGAGCCAGCACACTGCTGCTGCGCCAAGTCAAAAAGTAGACATTGTCACAAATCAAAAGTCCATTTTAGCATCAAAACTAAAAATAGCATACAGGAGCAACATTTTACGTATCACTTTCAAACTTGCTCTGCGTTCATTTTACACCTAAATAAAAACTAATAACATTTTCAATTAGAAGGAAGTCTTGTCTGGTAACCACAGTGGTACAACGGCGATACAGTATACCGGTACTACAGTATATTCAAACACAAAAGCAGAAAATGTGCATATATGATACTGGGATGGAAGAGGAAATCCTCACCTGAGTTGGAGGTTGCTCTGCCAGCTGGTGTGAAGATGGAATAATATTTCACTCAATTCAATCCCCAAGTAAATGTTCCAATCGGATGTTTCGTTCAAAGTTGCCAATGGCAAATTCTCTGTGAGATCTTCGTCCCTGAGAAGAAGTTCCAAAGGGGAAAAGAGCCAAGTGCTGAACACCAAGTGCTCCTCCCTCACTCTCTCTCTATTCCTCCCCCTTCGACGCTGCCTCCCACCTTCTGCATTTCCCCGTTCCTCCCACTTCCATTCTACAGTCAAGTGAAGTCCAACGTTGGTCTTGCCTCTAGTCCCGCCGCCACCTCTCACCTCACCCCACCATCCCTCCTCTTCATCCTCACACCCAAGTCGATGGGTGTTGTCAGCCTCAACCAGCTTACGGCGTGATAAAGCTCTGGCCGATCGTGCCATCGGGTCACTGGCCTGTGCTTGAAGCCCTGGAAAACCATCCCAAGTATTGTACTTTGATGTAACAGCAAAGGTCGACTGGGATGCTGCGCGATATTGTTAAGAGCAGGGGTCACAAAAACCTAGATGAAATGGAAAGCTACTTCTTGGGTACTACTGAATAATTCGAAAGGTTGGACGACGACTTCTGAAGTCACATATTTGCTCAAATTACATTTATGCGACACTTAATAATGAATTATGTCAAGACATTGTTCATTCTACCAATAATTATGAAGAATGATTTCCCAAGGTAGGAAATAGAAGTACTTTATTTCTGTCACTCTCTTCAAAGTGTTTTACCGTTCCCTCCCAAACCACAGAGCACTGTTGGATTTCAATGATCTGGTCTTTTGTTTCTCATCCCCTACTGTTGCTATCCAATTACACAGGAGCATACTTAATGGAGTGGCCCTCTCACTTTCACTCACCAGCAAATGATGCTGTCGAAGGCTTAGAGAAAGACTGGCTCCATCCCCGTCAAAATCCTCTACCATCTGGGAAGACATTCATAGTAAGTAGGGGAGGACAAACCTATTTGTCCTCACTCTGCATTCACATGTTGGAGAATATGTTGTTACAGCCCGAGGTGACTTTTTGATCGATTGACAATGTTTGAAGATAGTAGTTGCTAAATTAAGGCTAGCACAATGTCGTGTCAGGGCTCAACGTGTTATATAACTCAGCAAAATAAGCTATCCTCCTTTCAAGTTAGCCTGAGACATAGTAGCTCTCCTACGTGACCTGAAATAAAAATAAATCTCTTCTCATGCGAGAGAAACCACAGTTGACCTTGTGTACCACAAGAAGCACGCTAGCCTTTTATTTCTCTGTTGGTGGTGGGGTCACCTGTAAAATGTCTGCCTTCAATCAAATCAAAAAGGATCGATCTGGAAACCATCAGAAAACACAAGCATCAGAATGTGACTTCACAACATCGTCGACATGTGAGGGTGCTGACTTTTGTTGGTGAGAGAGTCAAAGCTTCTTCAAGAGGAATGCTATCAACAAAATGAAAAAAAAATATCGACTGTTGACGGGAAATTAGTGCAATGTCTTGAACCAACGCTTCTTTTTTTAGGTCAGCGGAACACCTGGCTATCCCGAAATCTCCAACAATGCTTGTTACCATAGTGAAAATTTGATTTATTGGTGCAACCCTGGTTGAGCAGCTACAAAAAAAAAAACGGTGACTCCTGGCATGTGGATAGCTGTATTTTCCTCTTTATTAGGCACAAAAAATTGCATTATACAAGGAGGCAATGCAACATGTGACAATGTAGTTCATCTTGTTGAGGATAATAAGCAGCATTCTCCACCGTTTGACCTTGGCTTTCAAGTACAATTATTGATTCATTTATCTTCAGTCTACTTGTCTCAAGGTAAGGACCCAACCCGGTTTGTGCCACCTCAGAGGACAATTATCTCCTCTTCTTCCTGATTACGAAAACTATGTGAAAGCAAATCACTCACCATGTTATGCCCACGTGATTCGGGTCCTCACCATGTAAGTGCTTCTCTCCTCATCACCACTTTCTCCCCCATCCTCAGCATTTGGCCTTCTTTCCATAGCTGTCCACCACCTCTGGTGCGACGCTCTCATCTTCGCTTACATCTGCCGTCACAGCCTTGCCAACCAGCTGGAAGATGTCCTCAGCCGCTACGCCCATGGGCTCGGCCACCTTCACTGTCAACATGTCCAGACTGAGGACAGTTCCTTTGGTGATCTTCACCTTGGCCACAACTGACTTCCCCAGCTGGAGAAAAGAAATGTCTTTATGATTCATTTTACAAATGCAATGTTGACTCAGATTTTCAATTGTTCTCAAACACAAATCAACACAATAATTCAATAAAGTAGATTTTTTATTTTATTTTTTTTAACAAAGGCCGAGACATTCTCTATACACAGGCAGCGAGTTCTTTTATGCTTGAAAATCTTGTCAGGCGCTTTCAATTTAGCACTTCCACCTAGAGCATGGCCCATAATCTGCATTTGCTATTCATTTACTGCTTAACCGGAACCGGAAAGTGCCGAATTCACCTGAATGGGTGATACCGACTTGTAGAGCGCTTTATGTAGTCCTATGTTGTCCAATGCACTTTATCAAGCCTCATCTTCACTTTTTTAAAACATACTGTAGCAACCTTCACAAGTTTTGTGGTTTCCGATGGTACCGGGGGGCGGTGAAGGCGAAAAGATGGGCGACACCGGAGGGCGCGGGAGAGGGTATGGAGAAATGACACTGCAACTTTCAAGCTACGCAACGGCGAGCATTGTTGTTTTGGCGCGCTTACGGCCAATGGTCAATACTTTGTGTTCTCATTAAAGTGTTTGCTGCTAGCTCACCGCTTGGCCCGATTGGTTCAAACTATACACTGCAATATTTGCGTGGTGTACAGTGTGTACATACACCCAGTAGTTGCAATAATGTACTTTGTCTTGTTATCTCATCAAGCTCCCATGTCTTGCAGAGTGGAGATACGGTACCTTGTCACGACACGGCTTCTCACAAGGTAGCATCTTCTTGAGACCACTTCCCAGTGCCCTCTCCACCAGTCGGATGGAACGAACCAGCTCGGCCAGCTCGGAAGCCTCCAGGGATGCTGCATGGTCACTTCCCTTCCAAGTCTTGTCCAGTGTGATGTGACGCTCTATGACCTTTGCCCCCAAGGCAACAGCCGCCACTGAAATACTGATTCCAGACTCGTGGCCAGAATACCCAATTGGGATATCGGGGAATTCCTTCTGGTATTCCTGTTGATGACAAGAGGGTTTTCAGATACATAATGCTTCTAGCATTTCATTGGGTTTAGTCCTTTTTGTTCGATTTACTGTGATCACTCTGAGGTTGACATCCTCAGGCTCAAGGGGGTAGGCACTGGTACACTGCAGGATCGCAAAATTTTGGTTGTGCTCCTTCACTGTCTTGTACACCCGACGCATCGTCTCCATGGACTGCATCCCGCTGGACACCACCATGGGACGCCCTGACACATACGCAAGTGGGAAAACATGATGCTAATTCATATTAAAGTAAAGCTATTCAATGGATGTCTTACAATTGCGGTTGCCTTTCTAATTTGTCGCGATTAGTCGTCAGGTGCAACATCGACTAAAATCAGTGTTTCTCAACCTTGGTTGAGACAAGGCATATAATTTGACATAAGAAACATACTGAAGAACAATACTGAAATAATGATCATCTCGTTGAAACGTACTTAAATTAATTTGGTGTGTGTGTGTGTGTGTGTGTGTGTGTGTGTGTGCGCTCACACGAGCTTGTATGTGCTATAACTACTCTGTTGCGTGAATGGCAACAGTTGAAGACATAGGTTAATTATGCACCTTCTGCCATCTAGTGGGGAACATTTAATTCTTCTGGCTGTCACTATATTTCACTGGAATACAGTATAGAGTTGAATAAAGGGCCACAGTGTTGTGTTTGTGTGGAAATGAATTATGGAATTGAGGACATACATTCCCATGGCCCCGAGTAGAGGAAATGCTGTAATTTGGAAGTGTTTAACGAAATAATTTGGGTTTTCCCACCTTTTTTGGCAGTCTTCTCTAGGTAAGGGAAGTTGTTGGTGTCTCCTGAGCCCACTTTAAAGAAAGGCACATTTAGCTCATGGAGGAATTCTACCGCCATCTAAAATTTGGAATAAATGTATCACATACAGTTCAAAGCAAAAAAACAAACAAACAACAAAACACCTGCAAATACATTCCGTGACCGACCTCATCCATCCCTGAGGCAGTGAAGAAGATTCCCACTTCCTTTGCGTACGTCTGTAACTCTTTGTACTGGTCATGGCTGAACTCCAGGTGGCGTTTATGTTCACCATAGGTTTCCCCCCACGAGTGTTTGGCCTTGTATGGACGCTCTAATGCGCGTTTGTTGAACTTGTATTGCAGCTCACTCTTCTGGAACTTGGCACAATCAGCACCACAGTCCTGCCAAATTGGAAAAAAAAGTGAGGCCTGAATGCATACCTGTCAACTTGTACGTTTTCCCCGTGTTTTATACAAGTTTTATCATTTCAAATCATGTACGGCGTATTCCAACTTTTATACGAGGGGAAAATAAAACAATTGTGAACCGATCTCACAAAGACCATTTTGGCTCAAATCCAGATCGTCTCACCTGCTGGTAGCCAACGACAATGCCGTCATCGATCGCTACTATTGTCACGGCAAACCACCAAAAGTAATCCTCAATCGTATATTTTTTTTTCATCGCTGTGTACGGTCGAATTGATGAAAAAGCATGATGTGCGCATGCGCGATAAACCGTTGTACGGGGTTTTGTTGCTTTATAAGGGGAATCGTAATCATTTATAAGGGCATCTATTCGCCGAGGTTGACAGGTATGTGAATATGGTATGTAATGTGCAATTACACGAATTAAGTGAATCGAATGTCCTGCGCAAGAAGGAGAGGAGTCCCTTGATAGGGGGCACATATCACACAAGACAAATAAAACTTTAACCAGATAGGAGACCATTTTGAAATGACTTATTTTACTTGAGGCTCCTATGATTTTTTTATAGTTACTCAGCTTGTCCAAGACCATCTGTTGTTCAACACAAAAAGAACTTTGAGCTGCATATTCGTGTAAATTTTTACCTTTGCCATTTTGATCATTTTCTTAGCGAGCTCGATGTCTCCCTGATGGTTTTGCCCAATTTCTGCGATAATGAAACACGGATAGTTGGCTCCGATCATCCGACCGGGGCAAAGTTCGAACTTTAAAGGCATGTTGACGACGGAAAAGACAAACAAACACAAAATGGAACGATGAATGAAATTGCTCGTAGGGATGGAAAAAGCTGCTGCTTCCAGGAACTCAGGAAGGCCGACCCGGAACTGTTACCGTGACGCACATGCCGAAAGCGTCCTTCGCTTCCGCATTTGAAGAGTGCGGTTTTTTTCCGTAATGAGAAACATAGCATCCTTTTATGTGTATGTATTTATGCGTGTGTGTATGCGTGTGTGTGTGTGTGTGTGTGTGTGTGTGTGTATATATATATATATATATATATATATATATATATATATATA
>CAAKHF010006810.1:0-36519 GCA_901007745.1 Hippocampus kuda
TTTAATCATATATATATATATATATATATATATATATATATATATATATATATATATATATATCCTCACAAGGGTTGTGTGTGTGTGTGTGTGTGTGTGTGTGTGTGTGTGTGTGTGTGTGTGTGTGTGTGTGTGTGTGTGTGTGTGTGTGCGTGCGTGCGCGTGCGTCGTCAGAGGTTGCAGACTATAATCCACATGCGTCTGTGTATTAATAGCAGTGATTTCACACTGGTCACAAACACACCGCAAAATCTCTGCGGATGCACAAAGTGGGAAATGAAAGGTGTCCACGAGAACAGGATGTTGTTTTATTATTGGCTACAGGATGTGTTGAATCTGTTTTGTTTTTTTTTTTAAAGCATTGGAAAACTGAGTAAAGTCACATGAGAGTAACCTTGGGGACAAAAGTATACTGAATGCAGTAGTTGATTTTTGAGTCCTATGAAGACTTGAAGGATTTAAACCATTATGTATTAAACAACAAATTTTTAATCATATATATATATATATATATATATATATATATATATATATATATATATATATATATATTTCACAAGCGGTTGTGTGTGTGTGTGTGTGTGTGTGTGTGTGTGTGTGTGTGTGTGTGTGTGTATTTGTAATACATGGCAACAAGTGGCCACATGACACATCAACGTTTCTGTGCCCACCTCTCGATCAACACTACTTGTTTTTGTGTGGCTTTCTTTCCTTCTCATATTCAAAGTACAGGGTACATGATTTGTGCAGGATAGAGAATGAGCTCTGCCCAGAATGGTGAAAATCTGCGAATGATTGACACCACATTTAAAGAGATGATGGCAAAGTACAAATGAATGAGTTATCCAATGAATAATGCCGGATAGGGTTACCGCCCCAAAAAATGTGCAAACACTGAAATTATCCTTGGACTATCCTTTTCCTAATCAGGGGCACAATGTTGTCAACCCTCACATTGTTGTTTCCACCGATTTGTAAGAATCAAAGTTATTTTTGCTGTAGTCTTGCCCCCCACCCCCCCACCTCCCGCCTTCCTCCATGTATGCATTAAAATGTACCGTTAATGATGTATAAGGCCGAATTATATGTTTCCCTGCCCTCAAAAACATGCAGCGGGGCACCGCTCTGCCACTAATTCTATTACCCAGAGTTATTTTGAAAAAGTCTAAACATGTACAGTGTATTACACTGAAAGCTGCTCTTCCACATGCTTTGTTTGTGTTGTGGTCGTGGCAGCAGCAGCGGCAGCTCAGTGGGCCGCCATGCCAAGTTCAAAATTAGTACCAAATTTAATATGAGCTCCACTGGCATCCGGTGCAAAGGGCCCGATATAGAAACCTCAATGAAAATCCGGAGCAGATGCAGAAAATGACGAGTGCGATGAGGCTAAGCAAGCTGAAGTGCTAACACGAGCGCTAAAATGTCTTTTGGCAGCATTCTATTATTGTTGCAAGGCCTTGACAGCAAGCCACAAACTATAAACTATAAGCATGAGTTGAAACTGGGGTTGCAAACCTATCTCAAGTGGTCCATATAGGGCCCTCTATCTATTTCAATCGGTCCACCGTGCGATATTTAAAATTAGATGAAAATCTGAATCAGGGAGAGTAACTATTGTGTGCTTTTGCAAGAAACAAAAGTTAAATAAAATGTAAGGCACCGGTAATTTAACAGCATACCTGGTACATGTAATATGGAGTGTAGCATTGTCAGAACTCATCGATTCTGCTATTAATTCCTTTAGGTAATGTATGACATTAACCCACGACCCAAGAGAGGGTAAACAGTACATACAAAGGATGGATACATGCCACCTAGCTTTCTTTTCTGTTTTTTTTTTAATATATAAAATTGGAAATGTAAACATTCTTTGCATATCCCTGTATTTGTATATTTACTAAAATATTCTATTTTTAATTTTCGTGTCATTTTTTTCTTGACAGCTGTAACATAACACACTCCTGCATACATTACAGTGACCTTTTATAATGTGCACTGTTAAATAACATACGGTATTTAAATTTATAAATACTGAAGAGCAAAATAGTGACTGCCATTTGATACCAATTTATTTGAACAACAATTGCATACGGGCACAAATTGCAAAGCCGTTTGATTCGTTCCAACCGCTGATAGACTTGAATGTAGTTTGGCCTCAGACCAGCAGAGGGAAGTGATTGCTGTTGCAACTTGCTTGTGTATCTTGATGATTATGATTGATAGCCCAAGCAATGTGCCACTTATTATATTTAGATAATGCACGAATGGTGGGGCCCCTTTGAAGTCTCATTTATTAGCATCAGGGAGATAAAGGGTCCAGATTCCTGAGGAACAGGTCAGACGCAGGCTACCGGGGGGCTTAAATATCAGTCAGCACACATGAAAGTGTGAATGGGAACGCTTAACGGGCATCAGTCATAGCGGGAATAAGATGGGCCAATAAAAATAATCATGATGCGCCATCATTTCACATAGCTCCGGGCTGCAAGAGACATACTGGAGGCTTGTGTTTTATATGAGGCTATATAAATGGGTGAAAGTGGAGAATGTGTGGTCTTTGTATGCTCCCTCCTCTTCTTCCTCCTCCTCCTCTTCGTCATTGTTTACCTTGCTGCTGCAGAATGTGGAGCATGTCGGGACTGCCCCGTCGTCGTCGCCGCCTCCGAGTCAAAATCTCGTCAACGGCTGGCACGCGTGTGGCACAAACAAGCGTTTTTAGCTCGCCGACGAGTTGTGGCCGACGTCTCTATCGTGCTTATGCCAGCCCGTTTATTTTGTTTGTTTGCCATAGACAAAGCCATTTTGTTTCCGCAGACACACGACAGCCGCCATGCATCAAATTTAAAAGAAGGGCCCATTTGATTTACAAGCCGGGAGGCTTGGCCGCGTCTCGTAAATTACTTTTGTTTGTGTTCCGACATGGGCCGCTTGTGATTTGAGTCGTTGTGGGGTCATCACTCATTGCGTTTGCATGCACGCTTTTGTAGCTTTGACTGTGATAGTGTCAAAGTTGAACACAACCTGTTCCAGGATGCTGTTTAAATGCTGATTCTGAAACTCTGAAATTCCCAGCGTCCAACTGTTGCCATAATTAACTTTTAACTGTCGAGGAAATATTTAAAGTGTAAAAATGTTAACAGTAAAACAAAAGTTCGAATCCAGGCTGCAGCCTTCCTGTGTGGAGTTTGTATGTTCTTCCTGTGCCTGTGTGGATTTTCTCCGGGTACTCCGGTTTCCTCCCACATTCCAAAAACATGCACCGTAGGTTAATGGAACACTCTAAATTGTCCCTCGGTTTGATTGTGTGCACGAATGCTTGTTTGTCTATGTGTGCCCTGCGATTGGGTGGCAACCAGTTTAGGGCTCACCCCGCCAATTGCCTGAAATCAGCTGGGATAGGATTCAGCATACCTGTGTGAGGATAAGTGGCTCAGATGATGAATAGATGGTTGAGTGGAGAACCTTCGATTGGTGCCGATGCCCACAATGGCGCAAAACCAGCTTGCATGGGTCTTTGCAAATACCAAAACTTGGTCTAACCCCCTCCTGCGCAGATTTACACTGCACCTCGTGCCAGACTTGTACTGGGCATGAAAATAGAGCCCTCAGTCTTGACCTTAATAACATTTGGCACCGTACGAAAGCCGCAGCTGCTCCTCGTGCATTTCAATTTTATTCTCTCTAACTTGCGAAACATAGCGATAAAAGAATTTCAGGGTGCAATGGAGATCAAGTTTGTGCCATCTATCGTTGATATTTTACTTGACTTTGAAAACGGTCATGTTCTAAGCATAATTTTATTTATCCAAAATGGTGTATAAACATATAGACAGGAACTTTACACTGGAACTACTATTTTCCCCAAACATCACGTTGCATACCGATTTCATTCTCTAATTGTGGTCGGGTTGCTTACACATTTCCCCGGCCAGTTCTGGAATTTTCGTTGACATTTTATGTCACATCCTATGTTTTGTTGAAGTTGTGAACGTTCGCTCAATTACATCTTCCTCCAGCACCATGTAAAGGATGACTCTTTGGCGAAGTGGCTGCGCTGATTTCACATTTTTCTTTGGTATGTTTGCTGCTCCAACAGTAAGCAGAATTGATGCAGCCATCAAGCAGGTGTGGAGATTCCATTCAAGTATCTTGAACTGGAGCAAGCAGCGTGAGCAAGAAGCCCAAAACAGTGCGGAAATGTGCTGTCGACACCACACCGTTACACCCTCAGCCAACTGTGAGCTTTTCTTCTGCCTGCGGTGCTGCCAATGAAGCTAATCCGGCAGGAGTAGCGGGTGTGCAGGTAGCGCAGGCACTTCATTATAGGTGCCACTACCGACTCATTTCGGAGGAGTGGAGGAAAAAACTGTTTGCACGGAGCTCTGCAGCCATCAAAAGTGAGCCGGTGGTGTTGGCGCGGGCTCAGGAAATTGGAGACATAAATTGGAGACAATTGCGAGGTTTTTGTCGTCTGCTGGCCAAATGCAGTGCTCAGCAGAACCTCACTTTTCATAATGATGACAATGACTGAGGCCATTGTGACAGTTTTTTTCCCTCAGTTGTCCTGAAGCTGTTTATTTTCGACAGTGGTAGCCAAACTTTAATACATTCAATGACCAATCTCCGAGCTCAATTTATTTGTTTAACAAATCAAGATTCCGCATTGAAATGAATTGCAATATTGTTATTTCTCACACACAATTGTTTCTAACATGTTTTTAATAAAGTACCTTAATATAGGCCTTATTAACTCTGAAATGACTATTATTAAAATTGGTTTACGACTGTAGGTTGGACCTTCCTCTTAAAACATACAATACATGATGTGACCAATATCTTTAGTTGCACAATTGCAGTTATGTGTTGTTTCACTGACGGCTGTAAAAACGAAGCAGATGCCTAACATCTCGCGGAAGAAAAACAGAAGGAGCGATGGAGATTAAAAAGGAGACACGCGCGTGTGTGTGTGTGTGTGTGTGTGTGTGTGGAGTAGAGATTATGAAAAGGCATTAAAATGACACAGAAGATTATGCTGATGCCCGTGACGCCATCCTCGGTAAGGTCAGCGGCAGCAAAACGGACAAACATAACCGAACAAACAAGATAACAGGAGTTTAACACTAAACAGAGAAGTCAAAGCCTCTTTGGTGCTGAAATTCAAGATTGTTTGCTTTGCACTGCGTGAGAGGTTTGTTTACCTCCACCAAGGACCTGAAGTACATACAAAAACCGTATGGCTGTTTTTTTTTTTGTTTGTTTTTACAAGACATACAGTCATGGAAAAAACATATTTGGGATTACTACTGTGAATTTCTAAAACATCTTTTGACTTCTTCACCGTTCCCCAGGAAATGTTACATAGACTTATTTTAAAAAAAAAAAATGACTGAGAGTTAGACCAGGACTTCTGCAGGGGAAGAAACTATATTTTCTTAAGGGAGTGATCTTAGCTCTATTGGTTCGAGCCGAAGTCTGAACTCGCCGAGTGTCTGCAAGTGAGCTGCTGTGTGTGTTTTCAAAGAAAACATGGCAATCCAAACTCTCAGCGTCCCCAGAGAACCATTTGCACTCCTTCCAGTAGTTACACAGTCCGAGCAGCGTAAATGACCTCTCGCTGCATTTCACTGCTTCCACTGACAAGAGGGAGAGCGTATGACAGCTTGAGTTGCTTAAAAGAAACCTCTATAGAAACAAATAGATGGCATAATATTGACGGAAACGGTTTAAAAAAAAGGTGAGAGGCTGTCAGAAAAAAAAATTTCAGATGCAAGCTTCAGTTGCTACTTGTTTGTGAGTCTTCTTGTCCTCTGTTTTGTCTTCGGTCAGTAAAAATCATGTTCTATTACGTTGAGATCTGGCCACTGACTTGGCCAATAAGAATTATTTGATATATTTGCATTCAAAAAGTCTCAAATTGAAAACAGATGGAACATTTCACTTGCGGCTTCAAATTGTTAACCGTTTCAGAGATACAAATGACGAGTTCTTCAAACCGTCACTGCATCTGCCTTTGGTTACTTTTTTTTGAATGTCACTTGTTGCTAGGCAGATTGGTAGTTCATAAATGAATGGAAAAATAAACAACACAACATTTCCTCCTTGGAGAAGCTTTACCACGATTTGTAGGTCTGGCTGCATTACTTTGTGACTTCAGTAAGTGAAGGTCATGCACTGTTGGGTAAAGATCAAGCCATGATTGATTTATTTTGCCTTCAGGAAGTCTTGAGTTGCAAATTCATGTGAAATTCAAATTGTGTTCTCGAACTTGTTAACACTTCACAATTCCATACAGATTGTCAAACCTTCCATGCCTATGCCTTCAGTTGTTGCTTGGTTGTAACATTTGCTACCCTCTCGGTTGTCTTCATGAAAAACAAACTCTGGTGGGTTGCGATTAGGCAACTGATTTAGCCTTTGAACAACAGTCCATTGCTTCCCCTTGGAAAAGTCTTAAGATGCTTCTCACATAAATAAAAACTGCACTCAAACAGCAAAACACATTGCGTATTTACACTGTAATAAGCAATTTAAGGCTTTTTGAAGGCAAAGCAATTGAATATTCTCCAACGGACAAGTCAGTCACCTGAATCTAGCCACATTGACTTTGATCTTCCATAAGTGAAAATCATACTTTCGTGATGTGCAATCTGGTGACTTGGTTGGCTATTGAAGCATACCCAGTTTATTTGCCTTCCAAAAGTTTGTTGTGCTACAGTAGCAGTTACACAATGAAAGTGGATGAACGCCAAACATTCTCAAGTGAAAAAGCAATCATTTTCTGTGGAAGATTTCATTCATTTGTTTACCTTCAAAAAGTCTTGAGTTCAGCCACTTTTTTCGTGTTATATTAGCAATTAGCCAACCAGAATGGCTAAACTTCAGACTTTTTGAATGCAAATAAATGGAAGATCCTTCAAAATCTTGACTGTAGCCACTATGCTACACCTGATTTAAACCCAATTAAAAAAATAAGCAACTAGTTTGATTAACTTATGAACCGACTTATAAAGTGTTTGCCAATGATCTTTTTTGCTGCTGGAGGTCAGATAGCGGACCAGAGGAGGGCGATGCCCCACAGAGCGTAAGAGGGCCAGGGGTTTAAACGCAGAACAAGGTTCCTGGGAAATGGCGGCACACCAGCATTAATTTGTGCCACGCTCAATTAGCGTCATGTCGACGGACAAATGTGATGAAGACAAAGGTGTTGGAGTAGATCAGAGGCCGGCGCTGATTCGGGAATGGAGGCCGGGATGTTTTGGGACACGAGGAGCGGGTCAAAGACAGGCTAGAGAACATCCGACCCCGGAAAGCGCACAAAGCCAGCTTTTCATTCCGGCGGGCTTGTAATTGTCTTTGACAAAACTCATTAGCAGGGACCTTGTAGCGACATCGGCAATGTGAAATTCCACGGAGAGAGACATGAACCCAAACAATATGGCATCCTCATTGCATTGAGCAAATGTAATGAAGGGTGCACATTGAACTGAGAGCCCGAGCTGCCCGGCGTGGGACACATCAAATGGCACCTCTTTGCCGGCACTTTTGTCAGTCCTCGGGCCAAAATGATTGTTTGCGATGTTGTTGTTGTTGTTGTTACTCAGGCTTACTATTTCGACCAAGAGGCTGGCGCTGTCCTGTCACAATAATTCCGATTCTTTGTACGCGGTGGCCACCAGCTCATTAAGCGGGAGGCCTCAACGGGTCATGATGGATGCCACTGACAATACTTTGTCAGAAGTTAACCCATCATGGACATGAATCATTTCTCCACACGATGCAAACAGGCATGTGTTAGCGCCCGCGACCACTCCGTGACCCGGCTCGGGGGACCAATACAAATGCGCCGGTAGTTACGCTTCTTCCCACATTACGCCCAGCTCCGAGCCCGTTTTTCACAATTTGGCCAATAACTGTTAATTTAAGAAACCTTCATAGTGGGCGAGAGGTTGGGCTACACCCGTTTAGAATTTAATTCCAATTTGTTTATCCAATCAAACATGAACTGTACCTTTGAAACAAAATTGTTTATTTTCCCAAGATTTTTTTTCTATTATTTCCTCACATGATCACTTGACCCGAAAATATGACAATGAATAAATGAACACATAAGAGGACTTTTGATCACGTAAATTAAAGAACGGAGCAAGCCTTGAGCGGTCAGCGGGCCATACTTGGCCCATCCCTGACCTACCAGCTTTTGTACCTTGGATCTCATCAGCGACTTTTGCAAAGTATTGAGAGGTCTTCATGTGCCATAAAATAAACAAGTGGGCAATCGTTCTAATCTGCTTAATCTAACAGTATGCTTTGTGACCCTGGAAAAGAGCATGGTTTATGACACCTACAATAAAATCACTGATGTCATCAGGGTGGGCTGCATGGTGGTGGGCTGATGTCCGCCGTCACATTTCACAAGCAAGGTCACAGACGAATAATTTTGTCAAACCTATATATTAAGCATTCATGTTTACCCTCACTTGTTTTTCTTTTTTTTTTTTTGCAAATTTGTGCCTCATTCTCAGATTATGGCAAATCTGTTTTGGATTATGCAGGGTGGAGACCCCACCCAACTCACACTCCCTCTGGCCTAGCATTCTTCTCCCCCTCCCCTCCCATATGAAAAATGTAATTTACCAAGATGAACGTGTAATGGGGAGATTTGCCCATCCGCGTTGAAGCTACCTAAGGAATTTATTATGGGGAAACATGGAACTTTATCACAGATTTCATGTCTGACCTCAGATTAGACATGTCGGACAAATACTACGCCCCCCTCTTGTGCAACCCCCCCATACCCCTATTTAAGAATGTGCTTAAAATATCTCTATCTTTTGTCCTATCAAAGCTGCTCACAATATTAGGTTGAGTTTTAGAAGGGGTTTGAGGTCAGGGCTCACAGATTTTTCCACAACCAACTCATCCTGGTATGGTTTAACCACCTTGCCTTGTGTGCAGGAGTCAAAAAAATATCCCAATACAATATGTCATTTATTTGTTTTTAAATTGTAACGTTCAGACGCTTTGGAGTGCCACAGCAACTTGTAATCGAGATAACTGAGACAATACTGAGACTGTATGGCCAACATTAGCATTTTAAGGACGAGCAACGACACATCTCATTTGATCGTAGCATTGGCATCTCAGCCAATGTTTAAGTACTGTATGTACCTTTAGTGCTGTTGGACTGCTTTGTTCAATGGGGTTTGACATCAGGGCTTGGAAATTCTTCTGCACCAAACTCTTCCATCTAAGTCTTACTTGAAGTTATGTTGGAGCAAAAAGGGTCGGGCCCCAAAATAAGGATTTCGTTCCATTTTTCTTGCTAAAACAACACTTTATTTTCAGTTGACATTACTTGAGCTAAAATAATAACTTTTACAAACATAATTAATGTACATACTTTTATTATGTATTCAAAAATATATATACCTACTCACATTTAAAATACGGCGGCAGGTTTTCCCCATGCCTGCTATAAATAACTGTTGTTCCATCCACTATGTTTGCTAATCAGCTAAATTTGAATATTCCACCATTATATAATCGTGTGTATTTATTTTGACCTCAACAGGTTATTTATTAACATCGGTGGGAAAATAAAGTGAAATCATCCGACTAAGTAAGCCGACTATATTATTACGCCCCCTGGTCCACCTCTCATTTTCATCTATTTTGCCAGGATTTATCGTGGCCAAGGACACTCGGAATGATCACCACAGCACCTCGAAATGACTCACCTGAAATGTATGACACCTTTAATGCTAAAATAATCCCTCAAATATGCCTTCTAATATTTTAGCCAGGCTGTCGACAGGGTTTCTCTACTGACTGTTTGCAGTGATTCATAGCAAATAAGTGCAATGAAGGTGCATTCTGGACTGGTTGCTTGTCAGTTGCAGGGTCTTAGTGGCAAAATGTTCACACTCAAATGCACCCCGATGAACAAATTTGAGCAGGGGTCACCAACGTGGTGCTTGCGGGGCACCAGGCAGCGCCAAAGGCCCACATTACTAACCCGCAGGTCTGTTTTAAAACTTACTCACCACTGAAGGGACAGTTGTGATTTTGGAGGAATGTTGTCATTTGAAAATGTGAATGCTGGAAAATATTTACACAAGTAAAATATATATTGACATTTTTCTGTTTTCTAATGTTATGAGAAATCACTTCATTAAATCAATTAATTAAAAAAAATAATAAAATATATACATTTTTGCACTTTTAACACTTACAACAATAACGGTATAAAGTACAGGCAGACCATTTGACTGTTTGACAAAACTATGCCCTTTAATATTTGTTCAACTTTACAACAAAGAGGAAAACCTGCAAAAGAAAAAAATGGCCGATTTTGGGGGTAATGAGTGAATGTCATTAAAGTGTACAAAAATAAATAAATGAATGAAAATAATTGGCCATTTTCAACTTTTTTTTTTTTTTACGATTTTAAAATAGCTAATATTGGCCGATCAAATCGGTCAGGCCCTGATTATACCATTCTTCAAGGTAATTTGAACACATTTCTAATTTCAGAAGGTTATCGCATTTCTTAGTTCCCTCAAAGTAGCTCTCAGCTTCGAATAGGTTTGTGACCCCTGATTCAGAGCCTTCAAGGAACTTTACATGCATGCTTTTAGAACGTGAGAGGAAGCCCGAGCATTCGGAGAAAACCCACGCAAGCAAAGGGAGAACATTCAAACTCCGCACAGCAAGGCCAGAGCCCGGATTCAAACATCCAACCTGAACACAGCGAGGCAGACGCGCAAACTACTTGTCACTGTGCTACTGTCCACCAATGTATCAGTAGGATTTAAAACTTTTTTTTTTAAAATCTTGTCATCGTCCTTTTACTCATCTTCATCATCTACTAGTTAGTCTCAACGAGACAGATTGAAAACGAGCAGAATCAAAGCCACTCTGATGGGCCGTGTGAACGGATTGATGCTACAAATGACCTTTTAATGAACACAATGCTAAGTTAGCGCAGCGCACGGTTGACTCGCCGTCATTTGGCATGCGTTGCCGCACTTTGGCTACAAAGCGCTCAACGTCACCGGTGATTAAAACCACGCCGACGACGCCTTTCTTCTGCGACTTATACATTCGGCCCACGCGCGTAGAGCGGAGGCGGTCACCTTTGATCAAATCTGCATCCTGCATTGTTTGAATACAGGCACCCCGACCCCACCTCAAAGCCCTTTAAATAACCACAACACATAGAAAAGTCTTGGGGGAAAAAGATTTTTTTTTGTTTTGTTTCTTTATAAAAAGGGAATAACACAGTTCACATTTTCACACAATGACAACACACAATGTTTAACTTAATCTTCAACCATTTTTACCGCCACGACAATACACATTTTTTAACAGAATGTTTAAAAGGGACACAGAAAACGCAATGAAAAACAAATAAATAAATACATTGGTTCGCAAATGATGCACGATTGCCACAGACAAAATTCCATTGTGTGTGTATGATTTTTGCATAAATTTTTCAACACCATAAAAAAAAAAAAAAACAACTTGTGCAAAATGTCCCACAGTTTGATAGCTTGGGCTGCAACGTGCAGCGCTAATAACTGTCCCAATGAGGCCCCTGTGCCCATTAGTGCATAATTACCCTCCTATTTGTTGAACGGCCTCCATTCATCTAAACGGGGAAAAAAGAAATAGGTCATTAAAATCACTAAAATGTCAATTAAAAGTAAGTAAGCCAGTAAGTCATAATCAAAAAAAAAATGGCTGAATATAGTACATGAATATAGTATATAGTAATATAGTACAGTGATACCTTGACATGAAAATTTGTTCTGTGAGCAAGTTTATCACTCAGTTCATTCATATTCAAGTATTTTCCCCATTGAAATTATTTAATACACCATGAATCCATTCCAGCCCTCTGATAATGCTGTTTTTGTAAGAAATTTTCAACAACAACAAAAAAAAATCACTGTACTGTAAAATATGAATATAACATTCTTACATAAAAATGAAAGGTTTTTACAACACAGTATTTGTTTGCTGCATGCCTTTAAGAGGCGTGAACTAATGAGTGATCTCAGGATCTCTGATTCCTGCTCAGATTGGCCATGAACCACCTGGCTCGTTCTGTGTTTGTGTCTTCTCAATGCTCATTGCAAGTGTTTTCATTTTGTATCTGTGCTTCACTTTTTGACTGTAACAATGGAAAGAAATGTTTTCCACAAGATGCAAATCTACTGAGATGCACTTTACATGCAATGCTATTATGCTTCAAGAGTGTGCAGTCACCTCTTCATCACAGGCCTGAACGCGGTGACCTTGTCGTCCTGCAAGGTCACACACACTTGACTGATGTCGGAGGACGTCTCCGTTGCTTTGGCGCTGGAAAATCCTGTGCAACCGAGAAACAAAAAAGCTTCTAAGAAATGTGCATTTCTTTTTGTGAAACGTCCATTACCGTTGTAAAGTTATGCCGTTAACCTTCAGTCGTGGAATAGTGGCATGTGTCTGGGAGGGCAGCGTAGGACGGGCAGTGCAGCTGGAGGCCTTTTTGATTGAAGCTGCCTGGGCCATAGACCTTGGAGTGCAAAGCGGGGCCCTCAGGAAAAAGGTTCACAGTACCGGAGACGTTATTGGCTTCCTGGTGACCTCTCATAGGCCCGCATTGTTCAGTGGGAATACCGGGGGCTCCCGCCAACCTCTGGAGCTGGCAGTCCCCGCTCGAGTTGCTCGTCCTGAGCTCGGAGGCGTGCTGAGGGCTCAGGATGATACCCGACGCCGCCGTACGGGCCAGAGACCAAATCCGAGGTTTGTCCGACGCTTCAAAGTGAGACAGGGTCAAGGTTCCCGTGGAGGACGGAGTCTTCGACGCTACGGGATCCAGGAAGTCGGCAGGAAGAGCGGGGAGGGAGGTTTTGATGGCACAGGGGAAGGCATGTTGGAAGCCGCTGGACACATTCAAGTGAAGCTCAGAGGTGCAGTCTCTCTTGTGGGGGGAGACGGGGAGTGCCACAGTCTCGTCTGGGACCACCTTTTCACAATCGCCATCCAGCTTGTCACACTCATCCTCGTCCATGTCCTCCAAATCGCTCAGATGCAAATCTTTTTCTTCCTTGCACTCATTGGAATCTACAAGAAATGAAAACTCGGATCAAATGAGAGTCAACATAATTCAGCATCATCGAGTAGGTGGCAGAAAGCACGACTTTGTCTCACTGAAGTTCCTCAAAGCACTTCAACATGGTTCCTTGGCATCATGAGGCCAAAATAATGCTTTCATTGCTTTTACGTAAGCACAAAAAAAAGAAAGAAAAAAAGAAATGCAAGTATTTTCAGAAAATACCAGAGGATAGAGTCCCAAAGAGAAAATATTACAAATCTGTGAATTTGTGAGTGCTCACTCGTGTACATGCAGGGATTCATTGTCATGCCTGTACTGTATGTCCATATACCCATATGTGTCGAAAGGGAAATGTTTTTGGCAACTCTTTGATCTAAAATATTTTCCAGCCATTACACTGTCTGCATGAAACCGAATTTTCAGGTTTTTGAGTGCATAGCAGCAGCACATACTGTTATTATGTTGTTGTTTAAAAACTTTTTTTTTTTCCATGATATGGGGTCATGTATGCTTCAGCAAAATATAGTGGTCTACCTGCCTAGCGGGCTTGCAAGCTAGCGGGCCACCAAGCAGATTGCAGCCGGATTGTCTGCACTTAGAGTGCAAAGTAGGAGCTGGTTTACTCATGCCACTAAGTCCAATTTGATTAACAAATTGAGATTAATGAGTCACCCTACACTGATTTATAAGGGGTGACGAACACACAAAAAAAAAATAGGTAGAAAACATTCAGCTGTCACGTGCTTCAACTGGCTAATATAAGGACATACTTTCACAGATTATGCAAAGAAGACAAGTGTGTGCCCTCAGTCGAGCACAGACCTCCACCAAAGTCAAGAAGGCTATTTTGTGGTTCGGAGTAGATGACATGAAATGTAGTATTCGGTTGAAAGGACGCGAACAACAGCATTCCTAGCAATGTTCCCTCTGATTTTCCACGCATGTGAGCATTCACACAAACTCCCTGAGCATCCCTTGGACCACAATGAGCAACATCAGACATGCACACGGCGGCCACTACATTGGCACACCTGTCCAAAACCTGAGCTCAAACAAAGTTACACGATGTCGATAAGTAACAACAAAATGCAAACCACCTATCCCACTCCGAAATAAAGGAAAACATGTAATTTAATAAAACACAAGGAATTCTGGTCACATGACCTCTGAAACTCTCAGGGAAGTGGGAATGGCTTGGTGTTCTGTTTGTGGAAATGAAGGAATCATACATTCCCTTGTTATCACCGTCTTCATTGTTTTTGTCTTGTGACCTGTTGTAACTGTCATATGCTTGTGCAGGAGTTTTTTTGCCTAACTCAAATTATCCTCAAAATGAGGATAGTTTGAGCGTGGTTTTTTTTCTCCCCCTTTCCCTCCCTTGTGGTTTCTTTCTGACTTCCGGGTTGAGTGAACGCTGGCGCGTTTTGGCTGCCGCTGCTCAACCCGTATTGTTTTGTGTTTTTTTGTGATTGTAAAGTGTCCTTGGGTGTCTTGAAAGGCGCTTATAAATAAAATGTATGATTATTATTATTATAATGAGTAGAGAAAGGCAATGCTAGCTAGCATCACCGTGTGCGCCGTGAAGGTTAGAGCAGTGCACAATTGCTCATGCATGCTACCTTAGGGGGAACATTGAATCTGAGGCACTGTTGAATTCTAACTCTAAACAATGTAAAGAGAAAAGAAATTCTGGAGCAACACATCGAGCAGGCAGCATCCTGGTCTCCAGACGACGACATAAATTGTTCATCTCGGGCACGGTGAGGCCGGACACTTTCTGTCCAACTCAAAAGGCTTGAAAAATTAACTGCTTGCAACTGCATATTTTTGTCCGTTAGCCAGCAGCCTACTTCCTGGTTTATGCAGGATAGCGCAAGTACTCGGCAGATCGGAATCTACCGCTACCGTTCTGGGTCAGTGGTCCATTATAGAACAAACGGTGAAGAGAGAAAATAGATTACTTAGATGAAAGCAAAAAAATGTGCAGCTCAATACAGAATTGTTGTGTGTTTATTTGTTAAGCTACATGTTGTTCTACCGAGGATGATTAAACGTAACACAGTATTATGTAGACAGTCTCAGTCTTGATCATTCTGGATGTGGTTTTATTCTAACGATACGGTCATGAGAGACAACGAATTCCACAAATAAATGTGCAAAGTGATGTCTGTACTTTTCTTTTTGTTGGGTATCTTAACTTTGTACTCCGCGGTTCATGGAGATGCCCCAAAATTGCACCACCTATGCCCCCAAAAATGTGTGATGTAGTTCAGACTAACTTATCCAACACAGACCAAAAATAACTTCTCAAAATGATGATGTGCAAAAAACGGCACAAAAATGTATCGACATTTGAATAAATAAGTGGGACAAACCTTTGGTGAGACAGTCGTGGTCACTCTTGCTGATGTCGTCCTTCCTGTCGTCGCCGGCCTTGTTTTTGGGCGACCACGTCATCTTGTTCTCCTTCTTGAGCCGCCGACGAGCGTTGGCAAACCAAGTGGAGACCTGGGTGAGGGTCATCTTGGTGATGATGGCCAGCATGATTTTCTCGCCCTTGGTGGGGTACGGGTTCTTGCGGTGCTCATAGAGCCACGTTTTCAAGGTGCTGGTGGTCTCTCGGGTGGCATTCTTTCGTCTGGCTGTGCTGTTAAAGTCCACCGTCCCGTATCTGTACACACAGGCATTCGGGTTAAGGACAGCACACTACACACCCTCTCATGTTTGAAGTCGATATACAGCTTTAAATGAAGCCAGGTAACCGAGTAACACCCCCGACCGTTGACCTCGATGCGGCTCGCTTATAAAAAGTGGGAACGTAGCAGATTTTGGCAAGCGAGCCCACCTTAGCTTAAATGACACAAAGTGGACAGAAAGTGGGGCAAAAACCTCACCTGTCATACTGGTACTGGCCCAGCGACGGGTCGTACGGATAGTACGCAGCCGTTTGACTGATCCCCGAGTGTAAAGTGCCTGCACTCTCCTTCATGTCGTACTGCGGATTCTGCCACACAAAAATAAAGATATTTCAATGTTATGAAACTTTTTAAAACACATTTTACAATAGAAAAAAAAAAGCTGTGTCCTGACTGTTTGAAAACGCAAACGTAAAATGTATTTGAAAAGATGACTTTATTATTTGTAGAAAAATTCTACCAAAAAATGTTTTTTGAACTTTTGAATGTACACATTTGTCGTTCTATCAGTTATATTACCTCTCTACACCCCAATTATAATGTGAAACAATTTCAAAATCGTGTGATTGTTCATTCAGTTATGTGACTGCTTTATAGCAAAAACCAATATATAAATATATTTTTTTAATTTATTCTGGAAGTACAAGAAGACTTGAGGGCAAACTTTCTTTTCTTTGCACAGTTTTTTGCACTGTTTTTAATGAGAAGACTCATGGATTAACTTGTTCCTGTTACAAGTAACTTCAGACGTTTAATTTTATGATCTTAAAAACACCAATTGTTAAAATGAATTGCAACATTTTTACCATGATGAATTCAAATGATAATTGACTTTTTTTTTTTTAATTAGGTAGCTGAGGACTGTTATTGTGGCTGCATTGAAGAAAACATATTTATTATGTATGATATTTTTGACACACTTTCCCAATTAAAATGTTTATCCAAACCGTTTTACGGCGATATTGTTGATCTGACATTTATTGGGTCATTTTTTCCCCCCCGACATTTCTGAGAACTTTCCCGAGTGAAATAAAAGGAAAGGCTGATGCATTTCAGAGTTTGTCACCACATTTTTCTTGATGCATCGATTCATCCAAGCTCACCCACCACCCCTCTCTCCCTCCCTTCCTCCCCCCACTCTCGGGCGCGTGCAAAGCAGGCAGAAGTGAGCCCACCAGAGAGGAATAGATGGCGGCGGAGGGGTCTGTTCCGTAGGGGAAGTAGTTGGCGTAGTTTTGGCTGGCTGCGGCCGCCGCGGCGTAGGGGGAGCCGTACACGCCCAGAGCAGCCGCGTTGAGCTCGCTGCGGCTCCCGGCCAGCAGCCGGTTCTCGTAGGGCGCCGGACAGCAGAAGGAGGCGGCGGCGGCGGCGGCGGCTGCCGCTACGGCTGCGGGGGTCTGAGCTCCTCCGGCGGAGCCGTCCGGCGGCACCGACCTGGAAATCGAATCGCAGCAAGTCGTACTGGGGTTTGCCGACACGAAAAACTGCACAGAGAGAGTGATGGACAAAACAATTGGATAAAAGGCTTAAAGGGAAGGAAAGAAAGAATAAGCGTAAGAATTAAAAACAAAAATTTAAAAAAAAAATAACTTCTGCAAAATGAAGGTCAATAAGATTGTTACCAAAACAAAACAAACAAACAAACAAACAAACAAACAAACAGCAATTCTCTTTATTCGAGGTAAGTCACTTTTTTTAATGACAATACGGGATTTATGACAAAGTTTAGTTTGCACCGTGTAAGTGACTTTTTTTTTTTTTTGTTAATACGTGACACATTATTTGCAAGTTAAATCAAACGTAATTCAGGGTGATATTTTTGGCCGTTGTAAATTCAGATACCTTCAAATTATTATTATTATTATTATTATTATTATTATTATTATTATTATTATTATTATTATTATTATTTTAAGATAGCCAGCACTTATATGTTAAAATCTAACTCATTCTTGGCGGAAAATAAAGAGCACACAACTTTCCGGTGACTAACTTTTCCCCATCAAAACTCCAAATGAAAACATACAATGAGGAGTTAGTGGAGAGTTTTGGCCACAGTTACATACTCCTGAATCATTCATTTCATCAGAAAGATGCGTAATTACGCGTGGCGCACCACGCAGGGTGACATCAATCTCGATTTTGTCACCAGAAAAAAAAAAAAAAAGAGACAGCACGTGAGTTCATTCATAATTCAGTGTTATTGGACACGAGCGCGTGTATGTCAATATTTGGCACAACAACTACAAAGCAAAAAGCAGAGGGTGGGGACAGTCAACATAATCACACATTTTAAATAAGAGAAATATTTACGAAGAGGAAATATGTAGTCGTTTTTTTAAGAGTTAAAAAAAAAAGGGGGGAGGAAAAACTCTTACCTGTGAAGTTGCGTTATAAGGGTATCCAAACTGGGAGAAAGACATCGCGCCTTCTTTTGTAACCATTAGTAATAATTCCTCCTCATGCAGCCCGGATCGATTGCTCCCAATTCCACTTCAAATCCGCGCTCTTCCACGCATTTCCACGCGCGCACGGCCTTTCTCTTCGCCCCTCTCAATAATACATGACTTTCGCCCATATAGGAGGGGAGACTTTGCCGCAGATTGTTTTATACGAATGAATAATCCCCTCCGTGGATTTGATGAGAAATGAAATTAAGCGTCATTAGTTGGGAAAAAAAATGTTATGTTCGGCGAAGGAGGCTTAAAGGATAACGTAAGTCTTGCAAGATATGGACTGTGCTTGTGCTATTATTTGTGCCTCTATAGTTCTTTAGCATTCATCCATGCAAGGGTAGCGGCGTGACGTCACTGTAATCCCGGAACGCCACGGTGGTGTACCAGGGATGGGGGTCTTTGCCAGTCACGTCCAATACAAAGATGTGCTTTTCTCTCCCTCCTTAAAGTGCACACATACAAAGGGACAATTAAACGCCATAGCAACATATTACTCACTCATTATGTTTTGACAAATTAGAAGAAAAAAAAATCCCATGGATCATTTTAACCTTTATTTGTGATTAAAATGATGAAAAAAAATGCAATTTTTCTTCTTTTCAGATGAGTCTCTGTTAGGATAGCTTCCACTAAATAGATGCAATGGTTTCTTTGCACATAAAGATTTTTTTAAACTGTGGCAGAGGTAGAAACTCATGAAACTAAAATATTTGATTGCAGTTATAGTTTGCAATGCTGTGCAAATGCATGCTATCATACAACGTGGTGTTCGTAAGATTCGAGTGACTTCCAAAAAACTATTCATTCTCATGTCTTCAACATTTTTTAAAATATAAGTATACATGTTAACACTGAATATACTTTTAAATGAGTTCTTTATGACCAAAGTGGCAAAATGTTCCAACAATAGATCCACCACTGGCTTCAATAGACATAATGCTTATTTTGAAGTAATTTAGAAACAAAATGTGCATGATTTTTGTTGCAGTTTACTGTGATGCACAACTACACTTTTGTATGCGTTCCACCTCTCGTGGCTCTCTATTAGCGAGGGGTGAATCCCCCCCTAGTAGGATTATTGATATTTATTTCTTTATTTATATATTTATTTATTTTGACAGGTCAATAGGGTCGTGATTGATGCGTGCCTGGAGACCTGCGTGACCATTACGCGCCACGTACGTAATTGACTCAATTAAAAAAAAAAAAGACACCACGCCCCTTGTTTAACCAACGAGTAAAAGTGAAAATATGCCTTGGAGGTGAAGACTGAGGAGACAAAAAAAAAAAAAGACAGTCTAATTAAATAAAAGGTGGGGGTGGATGAAAATGCGTTTTAATTGAATGATGCTCGCACCGTTGAAAACCATTTTAAGCTTTATTAAGCATCGCCAGTAAACAAATCCCCTCCTCCGCACACTCTGTGATCCAGAGTTGGAGTCACGTGAGCCACAATTGTGAAAGACAGCGTGGACGTGTCAAAAAAAAAGAAAAAAAAAGTGTCCCGTGGGCATGACCGTGACTGACGTATGTTTCTCCCTCCTCCTTGCCTGATTTTTAGTCCTGCAGTTATAAAGCTTCTCTTCGGGCGGCACTAAAGAGTCACCTCGAAGAAGGACTCGAGATCTCCTTTGATAAGCGCAAACATCGGGACACAACATTAGGTACACCGGAACCTCCAATGAGACTTTCCAGAGAAGGCTTCTTGTCTGTGTAGGTTGTCGGTCTTCCTTTTTTTTTCAGTTCTGAAGTTTAGCTAATACTTTTAGTACTTTTTTGACGCCATCAGAGATGTAACATCAAGTTTGTGATTGTGGTTGGAGTTGGCCGTGTCGAATTGCACCGCATTTCTACAAAACTGTTTATAATATTTTGAATCAAGATTGTACGACAAATACCACTCTGACAGTGTCAAATCAAAATGCAGCATTAAATGTGACCACTTTTTTTATATTACCCATTTATTGATTGTATTTTATTCAAAAGATGATCCAATCTAACTTGCCCACTTGTAGTTGGGGTAGGGTTGGTCTTTAAGAATGCAACACACATATTACTATAAAATGTGAAAGCCATTCGATGACGGCGGGAGTAATATCTGAATTTGGTGAATTGATACTAGATTGTGAAGAGATATCAATGGAATATATTGTCATATACCTGTTCGTTTATTTTTATCCATCTTGAGCAATAGCTCTGATGTGATGTGGAATTGCAAAATGGGACTTGTGTTACCACTGCAGCTGCAGATTTTCAACACTTTCCAAAGCATACTAAAAAGTGAAAACTAAAGACAGATCAAGGCTGAAAAGTGGGTGCGTTCTGCCTTCCACTTGATTTGTTCGTGCCCGTGTGTGACCCAATCCACCCCCGCCGACCCAATAGCTGTCCCACAGCCAGAGGGGTGATTTTAAAAATAACATTAATAATAATAATGCTGAATTCATTTCTACAATGGAACAGAAATACAATGATATCCACCGTACACGTACCGGGAGAGCAAAATCTGTCTGTGCCCCGATCAAATTCACCAAAATCATGTTACACAACCTGCGCCACAACTTAGACCGACTCTCAACAGGCATAAAATGTACCGGTAGTCTACTATCAGCCACAAAATTGTCACCTCTGCCAGAACGTTACAAACACGCTAAAGGAGGCTCGGACTTGCACAAAAATCACCAAAAATTACCGCAAAGTCATAAATTTGCTTTCTTCAGAAATAATCTCTTCTTGATGAAAATCGGGCATTTTTACACAGAGTAACATCAGCAATTATGCGGCGAGAGAAGACTGCGGCAACCCAAATGTAATGTCTCGCGACGGTGGCCGATACACTTCCACAAGGGCATACAAGTGTGCCCAAGTGCATATGGACTCATGGACACTCATGCATAATGCATGCCCAGCAGTCAGCGTACATCTCCCTGAATCTGGCTGAAATGAACACTAATTGTAATGGCAGACTGACCACACTGCCCTTCCCTCTACTACAATGTGTCACACCCTCACAATGACACTTAAAAAAAAAAACAAAACAAACTTTTCACTTGCCTGTGCCGTTGGACTTGATGACTTCATAACCGCACAAGAGCACATTTGAATCTGGATTACAGTAAGAACATATTTGACCTAACTGCCAATGCATCATAATTCCCATGTGGAGATATTGATGTTATCAATGCAAAATTGTGATGCAACGTGAGTTCATTGTGATTCAAGTTGCTTTTAGTGAAACCGATAGACCGCACACGAGGAAATGTATGATAAAATAACAGAGTACAACATATTGTATGTGGAACTTCAAGAGCCGATACAGTATCACAGATTTTCCACTGAAGCGTGTGTGGTAGATGCGCGGCGGCCAGCTACTTGGTATGGAAGCGTCACCGACTCATTTTTCCGCGATGGTCCACCTCAGTCGCAGGCTTAAGGTCGACCAATTTTGCTGCAAGTTCATTCATCAGATTCACTGATTACGAACTACTGTTCTATTTGATCCGGCGGGGACTAATGAGGTTGAGCGATGCTGCTGTCTTCCAATCAAAAGCATTGCTGTGCAAATACTGGGAAGGTTAAGTCAACATTCAATAGCACTCGGTCCTTTTTCTCCTACAGTATTGAATACATTTCCTTTGCGGACTTAGGGAACTACAAATCCTTTTTGGGGAGTTTTTAATCAAATAGAAGTGGTGGCAGTATGAAATGGTAATAAGCGCACAGAACGCATGAGCCAAGCAGGGGAAGGAGCAGCACCTACCTGGAGGTGTGTGATCTCATTACATCCTAAATTGCTATGTGCCAATAAACCAGGAGGCCCCTCGTCATGTGGAATTATTAGATGCACAGAGGTGATTTGTGAAGATTAGATCGAAATTAGCCAATGTGGAAAGAAAAAGTAATAAATATTCTAATGAAAAATAATAACACAATGATCGTACATTAGTGGCCTGTAATGCTAAAATAAACAATCGCGCGGCGTGGCGATAATTATGTGGAAAATACGTCACCGGCCGACAAAATGGGCCACCACTACAAATGTCTCAATCAATCTGATGTCAAATGATAACAAATAAAAAATCACTGTATGCATTCCCAGCACAAGTGACAGTTGGACAGAATCCTCGATCTGTTCTGTGACACTGATTGACTTCCCTGTTGTTCAAATTCCAAAACAAATCTCTCCATCACATATGATGAAAAGTGAACCAAACCAGTCACCATCAAAAGAACTTTATTCATTTGAAGTCTTATTTAAATGTTTTAAAGTATAACAAGAAGCCTGCGATTGTACAAGACATAGAAATAAAAGTAAAATAAAGTAAAACAACTCGCGCTTGACAGACAGGAAATGGCTTGAAGATGTACTTTCAAAGCAATACAGTCAGCCACTCGCAGTTGTGTATATATATGTTTTATTTGCTGAATTGCAATGGCTATTTCAACTCCAAGTTTGACTTGTTGTGGGATAGTTTTCCTGAAAAAATGGATTCAACTCATTGTACCACTTTTTGGATGTTCAACTTCAGAGGTTCCACTGTTAATCGCTTTGATTGGACACCAAAAAGACAAGGAGGTGCATATTGAAAGCACATCATTGCACATGAAATCTATTTCTCTTCGTTTCCTTGAACAATCCGTGGATGAATAAAGAGGCATAATCCTTCCTTGTTTCATGTGTAGCGCTGTCATTGCCACGGCTCATATTGTCGTGTTTTAACTCAAACAAACCCAAGGCATTTTGTGTTGCATCCCAGAGGCCCCCCCGGGGGCTCCTGGGAAAAGGTGAGAATGACAGAGGGACGTGTGTGTGTGTGTTTGTGTGTGTGTGTGTGTGTGTACGCACGTGAAAAAGACTCCACCTTGTTTATGTATGGTGTGCTTGTTGGCTGGCAGAGTCCCCTTCAGGCTCTACTGTAAAGCTCCCATCAGTGGTCGTGTCAGGGATTTGTAGTCTGTCACACACACAGACACACATGCAAACATGTCTGCACGCATGCACACACACATATACTTATATACACTTGCGCACAAACTCAGTCACTGTGGGAAATGGCTTCTCAGGAGAATGTGTGTGTGTGTGTGTGTAAAGGAGATGGAGTATGAAAAGGGTGAAATTGTGTCGATTTTCTCCCCAGTGTGTGTGTGTGTGTGTGTGTGTGTGTGTGTGTGTGTCTGTTCGAGAGAGATCTCCACTGCTTGTGTGAGTTGATCATGTGCTTGCTTTTATCTCGGGGCCTCTTGGTCCTTTGTCTGGTGACTTGTGTGGTGTCAATCATGCTGTGGTGGTATTGCAAATGCATGTAGTGCACTTTAAGGCACTACCTGCTTTATGCTTATAAAAGTTAGTTTTTTTGTCAATATGTTGCACAAAATAAAATCCTCTGGATCCAGACACATTTTTTTTTCCATTAGATGCATAGTCTGGAATAGGCTCCAGCGTGCCAGTGACTCCCGTGAAGAGAAGCGGCTCAGATAATGATTGGCTGGATGTGTGTTTAAATGAATAGACTAATCGTAAAAATAACTAATAACACTATGCTGAAGTGTTACGGTTTGGCATGTTAGCTTGTTTCTGTACAAGGACGGTCAACGGTTTGATGCTAGCTGAATTGCTGAAGTGTATTCCAACCTCTTTTGCGATGGCAATTTTGAATGATGAGATTTTCTACGACTTTGCATTCATACTCTTCCTATTTCTTCCTTTATATACTGTGAATTCTGTGTTACTTTTGAGGCGCCACTGACATGTGATACATGCGGAACTGCACCAAATGCAACTGTTCACTGAGAAGGAGAAAATGTGATGAGAGCTAGCCTAAGTATTGAAAGCCTTCATTCAAGGAGCTGATTCAATGGACACATGAGCGTTTCTGAAGTTTCCAGAGGTGCAACAGGAAAAAAAAAAACAAAACAAAACAAAAAAAAAACAAGGTCCCTTCTGGTCTCGGTTCCTTCTGGTCTCGGTTCGCTCGTGTTTAGCCGAATGAAAAGTGGTGCCAAAAAACTACCTTGCTTCATGTTTGCTTGAACAGACTGTTTCGAAAGACATCATAAATAGCATTTGGGGTAGATTACAAGATAAAGACGGGAGCTAGGTTTGGTGGGAATAATTCTCACCAAATTGAGGGTTTGATGTGTTCTTGTTTTGCAAAACAAAAGTGATTGTTTGGGATTATCCTCTTCCTGCCTCATTCATGTGAATATTTCTGCATTTGTTCTTGCATTGTGGCATCAGTTTTAATTTGATGAGGTAATATATAACACATGTTCAACGTGCCACGAAGAGTTCAGAGGTTTGTTGTTTGTGCCATTCAGTTGTTCAGCGTAACATACAAAAAGCAGGTTTGAGCTGTTCAGTTAATCAGGCTTGACAGGACAAATAAGTAAAATATGCACCAAGTGCCACAAGGCGTGTTATTTTGTTTTCAGCGCATACTATGATGCTGTGAACAAAAGAGCAAAACATTTCAACTAAAAAGGAACACCAATTCTCGAAAGCCAAAAATTTCATGGTTGACCAGGAAAAAAAAACATTTAAAAACAGTGCTGACATTTTTTGACATCATAGTGCCGGGTGTCAATATATATATATATAGATAGATAGATAGATAGATAGATAGATAGATAGATAGATAGATAGATAGATAGATAGATAGATATAAATGTGTTTTGTTGATGGCACAAAGTACCAAGGGGAAATGATTTCTATTTGCTTTTTTTTTGTTTGTTTTTTTTAAACCAGGTAATTCAAATTCGGGACTGACTCTGTCGGCTCATTCCTGTTATGCCAATTGTTTCAAAAATCGTAATTTTGACCTTAACCTGAATATAAACTGCATGTAAATGTAGTCAATGATGGTGATTAGGTAAATATTTGTCAATATGTAAATCATTGAGTGTGCATCTGTGATGTATTTGGACTATTGTTGAAAGAATCTTTTTGCTGGTGTTTCTGGAATATTTTATCAATGTTTTTGTATATGGACTTCATCAGTTCACTTCATAAACATGCTGTCAATGCTTCTGCGCAAGGGACTGCAGATGAAAATTAGCTTGCAGCTATTTCTGGTTTGTGCAACACATTTGTTGTGCAATGTCCTTGTTTAAAAAAAAAAAAATCATTGAAGGTGCTAGTTCAGATAAAGTGCACTCACATTTTGTTCTGATGACGTCATAACATTCCTTACAGATAAGTCATATTTTCAAAAGAAGTAACTTGGGGACTGAATTCAATCAAGACTACATCGAGTACGTTTGTGCAAGAATTCTGTAACTCTTATAACACTGTGTGTACAATATGTGGAGGGAAATACTTTAGGATGTCTTCATACTTCACGGGAAGACTGATCTTTTTCGACACGGAGAAAAGGCTTGCAACCCTCGTGAGGATAAGCCGTTTGGATAATGGATGGATGGATCTTCTTATAAACACAACATCTCAGACAGAAGCTCTGTCTAGTCCATATCTACTTGGCAATAAGAAGACTGGCCGGTGTCATTGGGGAATGTGGTCAGACTGAGCACTGAGGCTAAAGCCTTGTAGCCCCCAGTCCTCCCTCAGGGTGCCGGGGTCTTTGCCGCGGGCTTATCACTTCACACACATTGTCATTTCCTACAGCCTCTTTCCTCGTCCTCCTCCGCCATGACCTCTTCCTTCCACCTCGCTCCGGTTCTCGCTCCATGACACCTCCTCAAGTCGTCGTCACGCTGGCCCAGAGAGTTTCCTGCAGGAAGGGGAGGTCGGTGTTTGAGAGTGAAACGCTGATAGAGGGAGGCGGAGATGCGAGTGTTACGCTGCCAACTGACATGAGGCAGCCAACCCCTGACCTCTGATTCTTCGGGAACAGGACACCCATGTGCAAATACTGAGAGGGGTTCATGTCTGAAGAGCTCTCCGCCATGGCCTTGTACTTCAAACTTGACGCTCTTTTGACTTCATGATATTGTTTCTTAAAAATAAAACTTGCCTCACAGGGATGCACGATCAGACTGGAAGGCTGTCTCCAAGTGCCCACTTGACAACGGTGATCTCTGATCACCCTGGCCAACCTTTTGTTTTATCTACTAGTGGGGATCAATATATAAACTTTGCGCGTCAGTCTCATGCATGGAATCCAGTGAGCCAATTTGTAGGGATGATTTTAAAAATATAATGCAGATGTCATATTTCTGAATGGAATATCATGACATCCGTCGCACACACGTCTGCTCAGAATCTGCCTACACTTCATTCAAAGTCAACAAAATCACGTTACACCCCCTGCGCCACAACTTAGACCAGCTTTCAGACAGTCTAACACTGAGCGTAGCCTACTTTCAGACACCAAATTGTTAGTTGCGCGAAGGGCGTGTAAAAAAAAATGCTTTCAGTCTGCCGGAACGCCTAACCTGGCGCAACACAGTCTGCCAAATTCCCAAACATGCCAAACAAAACTCACACCGGCACGATTATCAAGCACCCGAGCGCATGTGCCCTGTTTACAAAAATAGAGCCCGACATATTTTCTCTGGTACACTGGCATTATCCCATATGCCCATAATATGCATTATACAGTATATCCTTGTGCCCTACGAGTCACCTCTCTTCCAAAGTCATGTGGAATAGGTGCTAGCTCACCAAAAGGACCTAATCAGGAAAAAAGAAAATGGATTGATGGATGTTATGTGATATTAAGAAGGCAAATCTTAATGAGATCTGCAGTTTTGTATGAAATGCATAATGTTGGTAAGTGATACAATACGTGAGCCAGAGTAAACGTGTCACAGTGGTGACCTGATGACTTCATTATTATTCAGAAGCAGCGGTGAGAAGACTCGGAGTGGCGCATTCCCAGTGCAGCTCATCGCAACATCCGGAGATGGCATTGCAAGGGAAGGGGGGGTTGTTTGTAGACTGGTGCCCCCGCTCCCACCCCACCCCTCGCGCCAATACACACACTTTCACTTCCTCTGGGGAGATATGCGATCTCTGCTTTCTGTCAGGGCACCCTCGGCGGCAGACTCTGTGGGAATCTCTCCCTCGCAATCCACAGAAAACACAACCTGAGTAGGATGCCGCTCGTCCCCTTCCCATTCCGTGTTTCCCCTTCGCCCTGCTCTCATCTCCTGCTTTCTTCTTGTCCCGTGGGTCGATAGCATTAATTGGCCCACTCAGTCACAGGTACATTGATTGCAGTCACTAATAAAAGGGCTATTGATTGCTACTTTGTATAACAGCGGTCTATGCAAGTAAGAGCTGCCCTCTCATGGTATCCTGACAGCAACCTTTTCCTGTTTGCCCGTCTGCTATTGTCATAAATCATGTCGCTCGATGAAGGGGATGTTTTTTTTTTTCCACCCTTCACATTCAGATGAGGCTCTTGAGAAAAATTACAGTCTGGCGTTTAACATTCTTACAGATAAAAGGGTTACATTTGCCATAAAACAATTGGAATCAATACTGAACATGTTAAAAGCGCAATGTGGTTGACAAAAGTGGATGACAGATTTCGCGATTGTACTACAAGACAATACAGATCTTCGCAGTGAGTATGTATTTTATGACTTGTTTTGACGTCTTTGGCTATTTTGAGGTGTTCTGCAGATGATAAAGAGGAAAATGTGCGATCACCATGAAAAGACAAAATTAGAATTTATGACGACAAACGCATCTGGCTGCCTAGTGGAGCATGTGATTCATAAATGGCATCACACAACAGTTATTTTACCACGCAAATGGCATATTGAACTTACTAATATTGAACTGCAATGCACAGCAATGTCGGCAAACAAATTGTTATTACACAAAAGCAGACGGCATATGATAGATAACGACTTCCATACTATAATATGTACACCACTTTGAAAAGAAACCGAATTTAACCAAGTTCATTTTCTATTTTTAACCCAATTATCCATTATTTCTAATTGAGCGTCACTGAATCTTTAAGTGAGTTGGTCACAGGCGTTGGGGTGCGGGGGCTGTAAGATCCTGAAAAGTGGAAATGGGCTCTAAGTACTTTCAGGAGAGATTTAATTATCCCTATTAAATATTCACTGATCAATGGAATTTGTTTTAGCCGATCAATAGGTGGCGAGGCTTGAGAAGGACATTGTGCATAAGTTAATATTTGCATTTCAAAGCAGCCCGTGTCACGTGGCCCCCATTGGAAATCCATACCATTTTGTTAGGTTGTATTTCATATTTAGCTGCTTTAGGCCGTTATCACTGACTGCTATTGATTCCTGTCCCTTTATTTACTGCTTTGTGTAACCACAATGTAGACCTGCAAATATGAGGACTGGATAAGTACATGTGACAACAGCAATTCGATTCTACTGCAAGTAATGTTCAACACTCGTCTCTGTTTTGAGAGCTCCTGCGATGCAATGCAGCCAAACATCATTTGTAAATAAGGGAAACGCTGTAGGCTAATTCATGTGCATTCCAAGCAATAGGACACCATTTAAAAATGAAACACATAGCTTCAAATCACTTTCAAATCACAGAAATTCATTGGTCAAGGCGACGAGCTTGGAGCACCAGTATGATGCCCTAAAGCCTGAACTAAACCGATGATGAAGCAAATAACAGGCGGAAATCTGTTTTTGTCATTCGCTCTGGCCTCAGGTTTCATTTGCAGACCCGTCTATCCATCAGAGTAGTCATCAAGCAGGCAGAGGATACAGAGGTCATCGGAGTTGACTGCGTGACGCATCATCAATGCCATCAGGATACCTGAGCTCAGCAGCACAGCAAAGCAGGGAGGACGAAAGGACTGCAAATGTGTGTATGTGTGTCTGACTCTGGGAACTGCACATCTATGTCTGCAAACTTCTAAAATAGAATACACCAATATTTTAGGTCTAAATGAACTCGTTTGTGATGGCATTTTTACAATGAAACTGCAGCATGATGACTGGGGCGGCCAAAAGTAATTACTGTGGACACTTTATTAATATGATTATTTTGACAAACACCATGGAAATTGGCAAATTATTTGAGTCAAGAGCAAAGAAAGTGAATTCTAAAGCAGCGTTGCAGAGGAACTGAGAAAAGTGCAGGAAAGCATGTTTAAGTGAAGCGAGGGAAGGAAGAATGGATGCATGAAAAAAAAGTGTGAGGGAATGAAGGAAAGAAGTAAGGAGGGAAGAAAGGCAGGAAAGAGGTTGGAGAGGAAAGGATGTTGAGGAAAAAAAAGCAGGTCTCGGGGGAAAGAATGCAGAAAAGAGCTCAAAAAAACAGAGGAAATGAAGGAACATAGGCACAAATTTAGGTTTCAGAAGGAAGAAAATCAGAACAAGAATAGAAATGAACTCTGAAGGAAGGAAGCAGGTCAGGAAAAGAGTCCAGGGTGAAATAAATTTTAGAATGATAGACAGAAAGGGCGGCACAATGCTCGACTGGTTGGCACGTCTATCTCACAGGGCAGAGGTGCAGGGTTCGATTCCGGCTCCGGCCTTCCTGTGTGGAGTTTGGCTGGCAACCCGTTCAGGGTGTACCTGTCTGAAGACAGCACTCCGGTGACCCTCGTGAGGATAAGAAGATTAGAAAATGGATGGGTGGGTGGAAATACTGTAGAAAGAAGGAGAGCAAGATCTTGCTCCACTGGATACATGCTTATGCTAAATGCTAGTGACTAATGAAATGCGAATGCTAAACTAGCAGGGTTTTTGTCTATTGTTTTTCTAACCCAGCACCCAAGATAATTAACTCATTCACTCCCAAAGACGTGTTTAACTCATTCAGTACTAGCCAATTCTGGACCAAGTCTGAAAAGACGTTTAAAAACGTCTTTGGGAGTGAATGAGTTAAACGTCTTTTCAGACTTGGTCCAGAATTGGCTGGTACCAAATGAGTTAAACTTAAAGTTACATTGTTAAAATAAGATGCATGGCTTTTATAAGAATTTTGCAAATGCTTAAGATTAATAAAATATCCTTTATTTGTCCCACACTGGGGAAATTTACATATATATAACAATAACACATTATTTTAGCCTAGTCATTGATATCACTGAAAATAATATGGCCTCAGTGGAGGGCAGAGCTGAGCTTCTACTTTTATCAATGTGGATATAGACACATTTGTACACTTGTACAAATATTACCACCAATTTATTGTCTCTCTACCGTCAAGTCAAATGTGAGGGTATTTTAAAGGCTGTACACATCCTGTGAACCAACCTAGATTTGAGATTATACATGCTACCTTGTTCATCTCTAGGATTTGAATTGCTCCCAGCAGGATCCTTAATCTGCGAGGAAATCAATAGAGCTTTTACTCTCACGATGGATGGGTGGTGACCACATATTGATGTTCAGGTGTCGTTTCAGAGGGGAGGGGGGGATTGGATGTTTCTCTCCCCTTTTATGCAATGAGATGGCACCAGATGTCAAGCGGTGCACTCGCATTAAAGAGGAAACTTGAGTGTGTTTCAGACTTATGTTATTGACTGTTTATTTTTCTTTGATGGGATGGTGATATTGTAATACGATTATCAGCTTTAAAGCAAGGATAAGGAAGCGACGCATGCTTTACTGCATGACGATGCGCACAGAATAGTTTCGTGTAACCTATCGTGTCAAAATGTCTTTTGGGGAATGACTCTTTATTGGCCAAGTGCCGTATGTTAAAGTCACACGAGGAAGTTTGAGTCACTCTCGCATTACGGCAAAAAGTCACCCAAGATGGGCACAACACTGTTGCTTCCGATGTCAAAAAGTGTTTGCGGCTCCCAGTGTTGTCTTTTTCGTGGAGACCGGGTCGAAATGGCTCTTTTTCAGTTTGGGATATTCTTTATATGTCCAATCTGCACTACATTATGTTTGGATTATCCTTGAGAACCATTTCCTCATGTCTTCTTATCGATAGATTTATCGTCTGTCCTTGCTTTTTGCCATATCCTTGCATCGCTCTCAAGAGGGTTTCGCCTCCTCTCTGACAGCCCGCGAGCCCCCCGAGTCACATTTCAGGCAACGCTGCTACTTAAAGGCCCATAATCTGCTGGCGGAATAGCTGCGGCGCGACGGCCTTAGCGGAAGCGAATGATTCACTTTAAGGACTCCTGCTGCTGTGGGACCCCGAGCTAGTGGCTGGTTAACGTTAGCGCATGCGGCGCCCGAGCCTGTCATTATTTATTTAACCCGTTAAGTGTTTAAAGTGGAAAGGACCCACCGGGATGCGGCGTCGTTGATGAAATTATTCCACACACACATATATACGGTTAACTCCATTCGGGAGATGAGCGAGGAAACACACGGAGATGAAGACTTTCTTTTCTTGCGTTTGTAGATTCAAGGTCACATGACACCGAGTCTGATATGGTGGAGCTACAGACACCACAACATGCGTCTGTCAGGCAGGGATAAAGCGTGAGGATCGGTGGTGTCGAATCGCGTTAGCATGTTAGCGGTTTCACACAAAACCACCTCAGTCGTGCTTAAGACAGTAACCGACGTTTTATATGCAACATTAATTCAGCGTTCTGTGATTCTGTATTTGGTGGTACAGTGGTTTAACATGTGACACAGTGGCGTCTGCCTCACAGCAGGAGATTTAAGTTGTTGTCACTTTTTGGCTTTTATCCGCGGATCGCCGACTCAGGATTTCTTCCACTATTGACAAAGAAGCATTTTCGGTTACTTGAAGAATTCAAATGACCAATGGTGTGAATGTTGTAACGTGTGAATTGTTGTTTGTTTTGTGTGCTCTGCAATGGAGTGGGGACCACTCCAGGGTGCGTACCCCGCCCCTTCACAAAGTCAGCTGGGGTCCAGAAGGCTGGAGAAAATGGACGGATGGATGTATTTGTGCATGTTTGGTCAGAGCTGTTGTGGATCTTTTGTTATGATGCCATGTACATGTTGAATAGTGGCCATTAATAATTGAACAGTGTGTGTCGGCCCTCCCATAAGATGTTGGTTCAGGCTTTCGCCCCATGTAACAACACCATTACACATTTGGAAGTAGCCAGCACTTGTTTACCACTGGGAAGTCCCTCTTCTGTCTCACCTTTTCCTCACCCCATCTGAATGAGAACCTCAAGCCTCTCTTGTTATATTGTTTAAATGGAACAGAATTGATTGAAAGAGTTAAAATATCAACACTTGAATTACAAACTTGTATGTATGATATGGGTTGTTTCCGAGGATGCAATATGGATTACATTTTCTTGATTGGCTGTGGAGAGTGACCAATTAATTTGACTGTTAATTTTTTTCATAATTAATTTTTTAATGACAGAGTAGCTACTAAAAAAAGTATGCTTTTCTGACATCGATATTTTTACTTCAAGAACCATACTGTATGATCGACTGTAGACCGAAGGACATTTGAGAAACATGTCAAATTAAATGTTAAATTAAGATCATATCTTTTATGTTTTATTTTTGGTCACAGGAACTGTCTTTCAAATACATCAATGGAATTTGCTTTTGTTTGTATATTTTTTAATGTTCTGCTCTTTTATTCACATTTGCATGATGCAGTTTGACGAGCTACCAATAGCATATCACTACGATATTAGCAAGCCAAAGGATAAGCTGCACTGTTTTGATGGAGTGTGCACAAGGCAAAATACATTTTCTCTCTCTTTACACAATATGTTCGCTGTTGGAACTTGGTGTGCCTCTGTACAGTACGAAAACAAATGTTCCATACCAACAAATTGTATTGTGAATAAAGATGCAGTTTCGAGTCCACCCTTGAACATGCACAGTGCTCCAAATAGTAAGCTGCGTGTTCGTGGGGATGGCAAATTGCCATCTGCATTTACCTAAAATGGAAAAAAAAGTAATCGTCATCCTGTCAACATCGTGACTCGCTGAACCACGTTTTCCATGTCATTCAAATGCTTTTGCTTCATATACACAAGCAACTATTTCCTGAATGAGAGTTACTGTAAGTAGCTGTCATATATATCGTCTGATGGACGACGATGCGATGGGAGTCATTGTGTGACAAACTACAGGTTGATGAAATGGCTACTTTCAGTGTATCAAAACTCAAGTAAGCCCAAAAGGAAAACCAAATGAAATTGGGAGAGTCTAACTTGCAAAAATAAAGACAAGTCACCAAAGAGATTATTTAAACGGTCGTGATGGCTAACACGTGCTGAGAGAGAGATGAAGCCAGAAGAGTGAGTGAGGGGGAGAGTGAACAGATTGAATGCCTAATGAAATGGCTACCTCCAGGCCTGAATAAATTCTCTGGTCTGGCGATCCCTTTAGGATGCCGGCCTCCCGGGGAGATTAATGACCACTCGGCCATGCCATAATGAAGTAGTTTACCTTGGCACCACACTCGCCAATTCATCATGACGTCCACAAGTGGGCCGGCCGAGCGCAACGTCTTTATAAATCCGGACTTGCTCTTCGCCCCCGCTGTTCCTGATTTATAGTTCCCTCCCCCACATCCGCCTCAAATGGTTTGGCCCTCTCACCAGACCCCACCTGGGCTGACCATTTCCACCCTCCTCATCCAGGTCAATGAATTTAATAAGGGAGGAAAATAACGGATGCAACAAAGATCCAGCCACCTTTGCCTTTTGCACCAAACCCAGCAAAGACGGGAAATTGCCGCCACTCTGTTTGCTTTCACACAGTGGCACGGCATCCGGCAAGCTGAGTATTATACCTGCAAGAACAACACAAGTAGAAGGTTGTTGTCACGTTTGCGCGGTGGTGGTGGACCCCAAAAAGCAGGCAGAAGGGAGGAGCAGGGTGAACTTGACGATTATATTTAATAAAACAGAAAACTGAATCCAAAACAAACATAGTCCAAAGTAGCAAACAAAAATCACAACTGAAGCTAAAACAGAGCCGTGGCCAAAACAAACCTGACAGGTGGGAGTCCTTTTAAAGCACTAATTGCCTAATGACCAACAGGTGTGCAGCTGCAGGGGGAGCCCGACAGTGCCACCTGTTGGTCCCAAACCGAATCATGACAGGTGTGGTGTTCATTAAAGAATGGTGAAACGTCACATTGCCATTTCCGGCTTCTGTTTGTTGTTTTGTCACTGTTACGGCTCAAATAACGTCTCCAAGGTGAAAAATTCATGCCACGACTTTGTTCCTCCATCTGCTAGCCAGGGTGATATAGTCTGAAAGGAACATAAACAGAAGAGGTCCGCCTTATATATTTATCATTGAAAGCCATTAATTACTTTTACATTCAGTCTGATGTCTTCAAACAATGTGATACAAAAGTATTTTGTCACATCAGTGCTCCTCCAGAAGACCTTTGATATCTTTGGAGAATTGATTTACCATTGATTCATTAATTCTCATGAGAAAAGTATTTCATTCATAACGTACAAGCGACATTTCCACAATCTGAACAAATGCCTCATGCGTCATTGCCGATGAAGGGCAGTTTATGTGCACTTTTCTGCACATTTTTAATCCTGTTTACCACTTGGTGCTAATGACGCTTGGATCCCTCCAGCTAATAGTTCACAGCCTTAAACACATTCTCACCAGAAATCCCAAGCATTTGTTCCGAGCCCGTGCCCTCATTGCCGAGCTATTCATGTCTAGCGCATTAAGGGCTGAAGACTGATGAGCAGCAGTGTTTCACAAGTCATAAAGCCTGCTTCTTTGATAAGCGGCAGCTCCATATGGAATAAGAGCCAGGAAATTAGAGGGGAACAATAAAGCATATTGAGGCATATTTAGATTAAAATGCATCTAATTGAGCTCTGGCCTCATGCAGTTGAGCTGTGTTCTCGTGTCGCCTCATTGTTCCGCCGCGAACACTAAACGATGCTCCTGTCACGGCGATTGTCGACGAACCTGCTAAAGTGTATTAATGACTTCAATAAATCTAAATTGCATCATAAGACATTATGAGAAGGGATTACTCTTATTTTGTGCACTTTTAGTATGGTAGTAGGCTACCTCAAAGTCAGCCCCTCCCTTCTGTGACAGAGTGATTGTGATTTAAGTTAGGTCGTGATTTAGTCATTTTTTTTAATCCATACAAGTGCAAGTGAACCATCGATTACTAATGTACTCAAAAAAAAAAATCAAACAACCTGTATTCTATTTTCAGAACCAGCGGAACATCATTGCGATGTAAATCTGTGAGGTGTGATCGACTGAGTGTTGGTATTTTTAGACGTGCGAAAGCGGAAGCATTTTAAGCAGGGTAGTTTGCGCTGTTGCGGGTGTGAACACACCCGATTTCATTTGCTGCCAGTCAAAGCGGTTCCTCTCATTCCTTTTTGATGTGGCACACTTGCATCCCGCAAGGAGAAATCTCTTTGCGGAAAATGACACGGCGCTTTGCCGGTTTGCTAACAGACAACGTATGCAAGCACCCTCATCAAATGAGCAAGTGATCACCACAGGCGACTTCAAAATCGCGTGATATGATGTCATTGCACATTATGACCACCATCCATCCATCCATCCTACGACTACTTATCCCGACAAGGTAGGCATGTGTACTGGAGCCGCATTGTGACCACAAATTGTGTAATATTTAAGGTGGATGATTTTTGAAAATTTGAGGTTGAATTCCAAATTTTCAGGGTTTTCTGCCATTTGACCTTGCCACTTTATAAACACGACTATATCTGGCTTGGTTGTCAAAGGCTTTGCTTCGCCATTCTCCCTCAAGATGCTTTATCTTAATCTACAATTTTCTCACAGAAGGGACGGGTGCGTACTCGTACAGTTGACATCGGCTTAGACGGCATCATCGCCTTTAGTCTCCAGCTAATCCTACAAGCTGATAACAATAATGGAGGAAAATGAATGGAAAGACCCCCCCCCCTCCAAAAACAAAAGAAACTATGCAGTTTAATTTGCAATTAGCTGCAGAGGTCACAGATACAATCAGGTTTCGAAAGGTTATGCAGTTTGTTTGTTTGTTTTAAATCCTCCCTTTTCCCCTTAGTCGTCAACCTTTGATTCAAAATGTGACCTTGTTGTGAAGTGTGCGGCATTAATTGCGTGTGTGTGTGTGTGTGTGTGTGTGTGTGTGTGTGTGTGTGTGTGTGTGTTTAGAAGGCAAGCATTAAAAAAAGGGGATATTTACCTTCCTGATTGCTTGACAGTTTGGCAAAGAACGTGGCACATTTGCGTGTGAGACTGGTAGAGTAATTTATTTCAGAGAGGGTGGAGGAGGTTGCGACCCCAGGACCCTCAAATGCCCCCGCCCCATCTGCCTGCCGTCAGACAACACCACGTGGTCCCATGAGGGATCCTGTGAAGTAGCAGAGTTGGAGAAAAGCAGACCCTTTACATGTGTGTTGTAACATGTGTGAGTCTATGCTGG
>CAAKHF010006812.1:5533-37193 GCA_901007745.1 Hippocampus kuda
GAGAGTGGTGTGTGTGTGTGTGTGTGTGTGTGTGTGTGTGTGTGTGTGTGTGTGTGTGTGTGTGTGTGTGTGTGTGTGTGTGTGTGTGTGTGTGTGTGTTGCTGTCGGAGTGCGCATGGAACAAGGTGTGTTCAGGATGACGGCCATATAAAAAGAGCTGGGAACGAGCTTACCTGGTTGCGCACTCATGCTTTGGCTGGCTTTGTTCACTTAATCAGTCCTACATCCGGACAGAAAGACAACGGGAGGAAACATGTTATAAATGAGTTTTTCCAGATCATGACATCAATATATTACATAACGATGGAATTGGAAAATAAAAATTTATGAAAATATTTTGGAGAATTGTGTCCTTTATTTCTAATACAAGCCATTTGGCAGAAGAATCTTTTATGAAATGTTTAAATTATTCTTCTGGAAAATTACAACAATTCAATCAAATATATTTGGGAGAAAAAATATTCGGGTGAAAAATATATTACAGTGTTTCGCTAAAATATATATATTTTCAAATGAAATTGATTAAAATATTCCAGAGGGAGGATAAAACTAAAGCAAGCCTGCAGTGAGTAAATAAAACATTGTTAAAATAACCCAACGTGTGATTTGGGTCGTAAAGTGAGTCACTGTTCTGTTGTCCTGTGATGCATTTATCACTCACCTATTAACAAGTAATAACAATGCAGTCACTCTACAGTTAAGGAACCAAGCATTTGTGGACTGACAGATATAAAACAGCCCTCAAGGTCTATTTGTGACCAGCAAACACATGCAGTCAATACACTATCAAAGATCACATTATGGTGATGAATTGGCAGTTCTTTACCACTGTATGCATAATCATGAACATATACTGCAGCTAATTTTTTTTAAAAAATTAAATAAGGCAATCACCCGAAAAAGTATCTTTAGACTGAACAAATGAACCAGAATCCTATTTTTTTCTTGGAGGGAAGTCAAAATTCAACATCTAAAAAATGTTTTTATTACGAAACACCCCCCACCCCTCTAAATTCAGTATTTAAGTTACAGTGATCCCTCGCTATTTCGCGGTTCGTTTATCGCGGCTTCAGTGCATCGCGGATTTTTTCAAACATGTTCATTTTTTTTTTCATATACATGGAGTACAATACTGTATATGTTGCTCTATGTGACTCGCTGTTGTTTTGCAGCTTCTCACGGACCGTTTGCGGACTTAAAAAAAAACCAACCTGTATATGTTTATTGGTCGCTACTTCGCGGATTTTCGTTTATCGCGGTTGGTTTTGGTCCCCATTAACCGCGATAAACTAGGGATTACTGTATTTTAAACACAGCAAAGAATGACGTTTTCGCTTTAAAGAGTGAACAACTATTTTTAAAAGAAAAAAACTGCACCGCACACAAGCCCCAGTCGGGGCGGAGCTTCCAGCGGGAGCCTCCGAGTGTCTGCGCCGGGCCAGCGACGTCTCTGGGCGGAGCCTCTCGGCCGGTGAGCGGGGGAGCGCGGAGCCTCTCTCGGGGCGTTCAGGTCGTTCCTTCCTCATTCGCCGTAGTGGCGGCGGCCCCGAGGGTGCACTTGGACGGACACACGCACAAAACTCGAACCGGGCTGGGAGCCTCGCTTCGAGGGATTATTTCATAAATCTTTGCTTTTTGTTTACAAGTTCAATTGCGGACACATAGACAAGACGCCGTGCAAGTTTGGAGGTACAGTAAATGGAAGGCGAAACGAAGTTGGACAAAAGATCAAGTCGGTACAGTGGCTCTATTCAATTTACTTCCTGACTTGACTTTTACTGTTGTGTTCATGCTCCACATTCCATTCGATTCTCTCCCCTATTCTATCGTTTTATTACACATTAAACTGCTTAGGGTGTTCTCTTCTGTTCCATTTCATGTGTCCAATCCCGTTTTTCCTGCACTTCTGCTTCGGCATTGCATTTTTTCCCCCACATTTTTCTCTATTCTATTTCACCGTGCGTATGTGTGAATGCAGTTCCAGTTGAAAACAACAAGCTAAAATGTGGATGACATCCACCAGGTAGATACTGCACATGGATATACCCTAAAAACTAATTCGAAAGAGACGGCATAGTTGAAAAAGGTGCGCCCCGCGAAGCCGACCGGTCTGCAGTTTCGAGACGTTCCCCGCCCGTGGACTTTGGTACCTTTATTGTCATTATTGCTCACAACGAATTTAGTTTGCAGCTATTAAAAAAAATGCGTGAATTCAAATCTGGTTGCCGCGTTTTCCCTGTGAGTCACTCACTTCGGAAAACAGTGGTCCACTGTTTGTAATTACAAGGGGGGGAAAGTCGGTATTGTGGTAAGAATTTCTTGCGGTGCGTCTTTTTATAGATGTGGTCTTTGTTGGGGTAGCCACGGGCTGAAGTGGTTTCATTCCGTTCTGGGAGTTCGTGGAAAAGTTCCATTCATGCTGTGTTACATAGTAGAGCCTTCGAAAGCTGGCGGACAGGCATAAAATATTGCAGTACTGCCAAGAAGCCACAGGGGCAGCATAGGAAATTTGACTCAAATCATTTTCAGTGAAACCAACAACAAAGAAAAATGTGGCAAGGAAAAAGTCCTACGCAGCTCAAGTTAAAAGTTCCAGCAACTACGAGGAACATACTGTAATTGTATAAAAAAAAAGTAAGAACACTCTGAAAATAAAATTGTAAGGTTATGAGAATAAAGTTGTAATATAAACAAGTTTATCTATCTATCTATCTATCTATCTATCTATCTATCTATCTATCTATCTATCTATCTATCTATCTATCTATCTATGCTATACTTGGCTGCATGCGAGGCCAACAGCAGTGTAGCTAAAATGAACTCAATCGCAGCTCAAATTGTGGTTGGCTCAAAAAAAAGTGCCAGCTTGTAACTCAAAAAAATTGAGAAAGTTGAAAATGAAAAAGTTGGGGCAGTCGTAGTTCAAGCCACCACTGTAATTTTGTACTGAGAGTTCAAGCTTCTTTGGTGGGGTTTTGTGCCTGTAAACAACACAAAAACTGGTCGTTTCCACACACGGAACTCGACCTTAAGTCCTCCCTTTTGTGCAGCACTCAACAGTTCTGCCGGGGTGTGACGATACGCAGAGAGACACGGCGTGCGTTGTTTGCGTTCATTTGTCCGAACACGTTAACAGCAGCCGCTGCTGAAAAGCGGTGACAGCACAACACGTGAACTGGCTCGTCCCTCCCAACCTGTTCTCAGGTATTCCTCGCTGAGCCGAATTATCTAACTCAATGAACGGCAAGTATGCTTGATGGATGCGAGTGGGCGAGGTGGGATAAGAGACGACAGATAAGTTTGCGATATGGGAATATGGCTGCCGGGTTACTAATTCACAGGTGGAGATGGAAATTTAATTTTTGCTGTGGGCCACCATTTTGTCTTGAAATGCATTTCATGTCAGTGTCAACAGAGGAATGTCAAGAATGAGCTCACCTCAACATCGGGCTTGGAAACCTGGCCGAGCTTGAAGGCCTGACACTGATAACAAAAAATGTAGTGTTAAATGGCCGCGACAGTTTGGAGCCTTGACATGAAAGCATTTGAAAACAGGGCTCAATATGGGGGCTTTTTTTTTCAAGGTAAATCTGAAACAGATCCAAATTTCAACCGAGGGTAGTCAATAGACGATGCAGGTCAAGTAACATTGTCAACGCTTGCCCCGGCATGAATTTTCCAGTTTTTATAAAAATGATATTTCCTCTGTCAAATTTGTGTAGCGGTGAAAACAAAAGGACATGCGCACAGCAAGTATCAAACCAAAGAGTTGGGTGATGCTTAATGTCCACTGTATTCACCTATGTCGATAAAGGGTAGACAAAAAGTGGTTTCGGATTAAGATGTTAATGAGCATGCGCATCTCATTTCTTTACTGTCAATTTGCCACCTACTGACACAACACTACACGAGTATTGCGGTATTTTATTTATTTATTTTTTAGAAAATGGGAAGGATGGTGAAAACGAACACGCGTGATTGAATAGTGGAATCATTGTCATTCCCCCTCAATCCAAATTTTACCCTAATCCTAATCCAAACATTTACCCTAGTGTTTACTCTAAACTACAGGACTGTTTTGACAACACTGTGGACTGAAGATCAACCTAAATTGTCGTTGGCAAGTAAACGTGCCAAACAACTTTTAGATGAGGCAGCAGTCTTGAGTTATATTCACAGCGTACGATCCCCGGCACTGCCTCACCTTCGACAGTTTGATGTTGCTGTCAAACGCAACCGGGCTAAGTTTTGACTATCCCAACGACGAAGACAGGTGGGAGGGTTGGCTTGGAGCGAACCCGCCCAGTAGCGCTTCTTCTTTCCACAGTAAAGCTTGACTTGGAATCTTCCGGGCTCCGTTCCCTGTTATTATTTCTTAACACGTGTGAATTTCATCACACAATTCAAATGTGATGATTCAGCAGAACGACTCAAGCCCGAGGCAGCTCGCTCTATTCAACAATCAAATGTTGGGGGTTGTGAAATTATTCCATGCGAAGTAGCATGTATGCCCAACATACTTCCACGGGCCGCTGTGAAACTTTGGAAGAGCGGGGCAGACCACAAATGCTCAGTTCCAAAAGTTAGGAATGAGAGGAAGAAAACAGGAAGTCGGCCATTTTGCTCCCAGATGACTCGCCGGGCTCACAAATAATGAGCTACCTGGTGACTCATGAGGTCTACTAGTAAACTTAGCTCTCTCCCTGGCCTCCCTTAGCTATCACGGCAACATTGTGGAACGGTCACTTGCACTTTAAGTTTGAACAAAAACACTCGGCCTCCTAAATAACAAGGATCATTTGTGCACACACTAACAATCAGCCTCCCGACATAGTATGACAGACTGGACGTTTCCATGGAGACGTATCCACACAGTCAAAAAGCGTGAGCTGCAACAAGTTGCTAAACAGGATAGTGTTTTTTGTTTTTTTTTAAATGGTGTCGGTTCGGACTTAAAACAAAGACAAAACTGACTTTGCGGCATCCTCATGAGTTGGAATTCTCCGTAACGTGAGACAGAGCTGCAAGTTTAAAGTCTTCAAATGCTGAGTGAGCTCTCTCGAGGAGCTCGTAAAGTCACAGTGCCGCTGCCACCAGATGAGACATCTCGTACGCAGCTGTTAGGGCCAAATGAAATGAAAAAAAAAAAACCTGTGCTGCACTTGGAATACAATCTGAGACCAAGACCAATTCCCCAAGTAGGAGTTTGGCAAAGTTTGACTCCTGGAATTCGCTATAAATCGGCTGCTTTAAACCAAAAATGGCCAACTTCCTTTTCCTTTTCAGGAATGGGTCCTTAAGATTCTTTAATGTGGCTTAACTCTGACCGGCATGTCGGGCTAATTTTCATGTTGATTGGGGAAACTGGTGACAGGGCACTATTGGGTGAGTTTTGAGGAAAGGGCTTCCTGTTCCATCCCCCACATAAAAATTAATTTTCATTAAGATACACATCATCTGAAAAAAAAGTGTGTTTCCAGGCGGATGTAATAACTTGAGTTAGGATTCGTTATTATTCAGACAATTATAAGTTAATGGGTAGGTGACTTGTTTTGATATGGAGGGGTCTTGCTTGACAAAGTGAGGTTTCATGTCTGCTGCGCCAAATCCAAATATTTTAATTTACAAGTGCCTAAATTTAAGTCTTTATCCAGTTACAAGCCCTCACTTGGTGTTTTTTTTTTCTTTTTTTTTTGCTTAAAGGCACACATCCAGCACACGAGTATGTGTAGAATCCAGCTTCTATCTGAACGGCTTGTCCTCATGGGCGTGCTGGAACCTATCCCCGGCCGTCGACGGCCAGTAGTAACGACATTTTATAAAATGAGTTTATTTCTTTACGTACTCTTTTATGAGGTTTTCTGATGTCTTTATGCAAATCTGGGCCATTTTTTTGTTTAAAATGGAAGGGGGGAAAAATGTTTTAGGCTAGTTTTTAGGCAGCTGTGGAACAGATGAAATTAAAATGAAATTTCAATGAGTTTGCAACGGGGGAAAAAAACTGATCTGTAAATGGAGTGACGAGTTTGCTTCGTAAAGCTGAATTCAACTATTGAGGGCTTGATGAAATGACAAGGACCTGCTAAAAACCGGAGTTTTGTTTTGGCTAAAACAAATGATTTGTTTCTGTTTTTTGCAGCCCGATGACTGTGTCTATTTAGTAAGGTATTCATCATGCTGGACTTGGTGTCTTGAGTGGCTTCCAGCCATGACGGGTTGACTCAGCAGGGATCCTAGTGAGAGAACCTGTCCATACACCTCTGCATACCTTTCCCGCTGCAAACCTTTCCACTTTTTGCTCACCACTTCCCACTCTGTGGTTTTCAGCATACTCAACATTAACGTGGTACCTTTTCCTCCTGCTTTTGTGTCGTAGAGTTTTTGCATTGCCCATCAACGACCTTGACTTTGACTCCCACTCATATCTCCAACCATGGCTCACCGGTCTCAGAGTTCATCCATTGGCGATAACCCCCTGGACCCAAACTATCTGCCACCGCACTACAAGGAAGAATACAGACTTGCCATTGATGCACTGATAGAAAATGATTTACCGGTATGAGAAAAAAAAAAAAAAAAAAAGCATCCCGGTGCTCTTTGAGGCATGTTTGTGTCCGAACCAGTGCGTTGATTGTGTGCTTTTTGTCCCACTAGGGCTACCATGAGTTTCTCCAGAGCGCAGACGTGGTCAGCTTCTTGGCACAAGCTGAAATTGAGCACATCAAATCTACGATCCAGGAGCCCACTCATGGCCACAGCATTCCTGACCTTCGGTACCCGGAGGCAGGCCAAAATGTGGAGGGCTCTTCCGACACCTATTGGCCCATGCAGTCCGACCTGGCCGCTCCGGGCCTGGACCTAGGATGGCCGATGACCCAAAACAGCTTCATCGGGCCCACGGAGGTCACCACTCTGGTGAACCCGTCAGAGCCAAGCATGCCAAGCATCAAGGAGCAGGCAAGAAGACTCATCAAGAATGCTCGGCAGGTAAGAAGACGTGCCAATCCGGGTTTGTTTGATGAGGTCCTCCGGGGAGAACCATGGCACCTGAAACAGTACCTTAGGGCTTCCCACATAAATTAGCAATCGGTGTGTCAGTCTGCACTCAATTTAGGAGACCAAGTGACAGCAAGTGTGGAACCACACATATGTCATCAATCATCAAACAACTCGTATCTTTCTGTTCTCTTTACCGCATTTGTACTGAACAAGCCAGAGCATTGCTGATTTGTGGATGTTTGTGTCGGGCAATCTCCCCGTGAGAATAATTGCACTTTTTATCTGCCACTGCCAACTTTGCTGCTACGCCCATTCCGACAAATGTCTGGCTGCCAGGCTCTGGCGAGGGCTAAAGAAGGGGTAATTAAGACGAGATGCACATGCCAGATGTCAGTACTCATGACTAGTTAGACCTGCTCGCACTGGCGGCTTATGTCTGGAGTTTATGCCGCATGCTAGTATCCGGTGTTTCGTGCGATCGATGCACTTTGCTTTTTTCATGATTTTCCAGGTTCGAGACTGAGGATGTGTTGGATTCTCTGACTTTTAACTAAGCACAGCTCTTAACTCATTCACTCCCAAAGACATTTTTAAACGACTTTTCAGACTTGTTCCAGAATTGGCTGGTGCTGAATGAGTTTTAATTGGCAGTTCCTTGAGATATTAAATGGATGTAGCCTAACTATGTCACGCAATATTTGACTACAGTGTCCACTTTGCTGCCACAATCTGTTTTCTCGCCGGTCTGTCTTCTCGCGGGGTAAAATCTCTCCAACAGACCGAGAAGTAACCATGGGAGACCGTGCTTGTGTGTCTTGTCATGACTGATGTATTCAATGCGGCGTAATTTTTGCAGTACAGTACAGTGTAGTGAGAAAGCATGCAACATTTTGGAGGTAACGCACATTACCATCTTCTACAGGATTGGAGTGGCACTGCCATCTATTTCTCAAACAAACAAGTCAAACTGTTTGATTTGTATAACAAGCGAAATCTTTCTCCATATTTTTCAGGTTATTGCTGTGGTGATGGACACGTTTACCGATGTGGACATTTTCGCCGACCTCTTGGACGCGACGGCGCGCCACATTCCTGTTTATATTCTTCTGGACGAGCAGGAAGCCCATAACTTTGTCTCCATGGTGATCAACTGCAAGGTCAACTTGGACTTAATTCAGGTAATCGCTTTGTCGGGTGTCTATCATTCGGTACGGGAGGCCTCCCATGAAAGTCGAGACATCAAGGTGTATTTTCATTTACAGATGATGCGTGTCAGGACTGTGGCGGGAATAACGTATCAATCGCGAACAGGGAAGTCGTTCAAGGGGCAAATGAAAGATCGTTTCCTACTGGCTGACTGCAGAGCTGTACTCAGCGGTAATTACAGGTGAGTTCTGTTTCTTGTGATTGCTTGTTTGATTTCTCTCCAGGAATCATATTATTCATATCATTTCCTTTGTATTTTCTTCTAGCTTCATGTGGTCATATGAGAAAATACATCGCTGCATCGCTCACCTTTTTCTTGGAGAACTTGTGGCCACCTTCGACGAAGAGTTTCGCATCCTCTACGCTCAGTCAGAGCCACTCATCATCGACCCGTCGGATGGAGCGCTTACAGTCCCAGACGGCGGCGGTTACTTCAGTAGACAGTTGGGATTAAAGAGGACCCAGTCCTTATTGAATCCTTTGGGTTTCCGAAGGCAAGCCGAGATAACCTCGAGCTTCCCCCACGGAGATCAGGAACGCAACCTGGCACTTCCTTTCCGGAGAAACGATCCCTTCCGTCACACCATTGAGCACGGGACAGGAATTATGATCGGGAAGTATTCCCAGCAGCACTTCCGTCCACAGCAGTCCTACTTGGAGCAGGGACGCTCCATCGTGTCCCGGCAGATGGAGTTGAGCGGCTTCAAGAGGCACAGCTACGCAGAAGGAACCCAGGACAATTACATGTCCTCCAGGCACTATATGAAGCACAGAGTCATGAACAATCTGGATGAGACAGACTTCCACAGGTATACAACCTTTTCAATCCCAATATTTTTGGCAATAACATTCATAGCCGTAGAGAAATCTCATTGAATCTCTGCATTTTTAACAGGGAACCGAGACACAATTTCTACAGTGAAGGTCCAGGACCAGGTTCTGGCCAGGGACACTATGACAGACATCGTCCTCCACATCTAGCCATCGACCAGTATTCAGACACAAGCTCATTTCGCTCAGACCTAGAGTTCAGCACCGGAAACTACCAAAAAGGCTATGCACATCTTTCCTCTGAGGATTTAACCGGGCCCGATGGGATTCATGCGCCTCCGGTGGCTGGACGATACGGAGGAAGCTCCGCCCAGAAGAGGCCAACCATTGGTCAGGCGTATGCTTGTCAGAGCTCACCCACACACCCTCACCCACCAGACAAGAAGTCATTTCCAAAGTATTCAGAGCAGGAACACGGTCAGGATGCAAGCGTCCGACATGGATTGCGGAACTGGCGGATTCACTCTTATCTGAGCACATACGAGGAAGAAGCTGGCCTGAACCAACCCGCAGGCCCTGACGCATTTGACGATCCTTCTCCTGCTCAGGAGCCGGGTGAAAGTTCAACCAGCCGTTTTGGACAAAATGACCCAACAAATGTTGCCTCGAAGTCCAGAGTGGATATCCAAAAACCACGCTTTGGGAAGCCGATCAACCTCGATGGCAGCAGCAAGGATTTAACCACCAAGGACCTGCTTTCTTCAGTTTCAATGGATAGAAGTGAGAAGGAACTGGAGAAAGAATGGGGTTATGCAAAAGATGACAGCAGGGATAAAGAATTCAAAGAGCCCCCAGAACTCTTCCTTTCCAAACATGACTCCTTCCGCTCACGGGTGAACCCGCTCCTTCAGCGTAGCTCACGTCTGCGCTCCTCGCTCATATTCTCATCTTCCAAAGCAGAAATTCACAGCGGGAGTGCCGGCGTGAAATCCGGCACAGAGGACGACGGCAAATCCTCTATTGTAGCCCAGATCCTAGAGAAGAGGCGATCATTGTCTCGGGAACCTTTCGAGTGGAAAAAGATAGCTGACGAACAAAGTAATGAGGACGAAAAGAAAAATGAGGATGCAAAGTTAAATGAGAAAGGACTGACAGACATCGCAGAAGGAAAAGCTGAATACCAGAAATCTCCACAGGACACCGAGTCAAATCCAAATATTGAGACCTCCGACACGGTCACATCATCATCTCTGAACATCAATGACCCTGCCAGTCGACTTAAGTATTTCAAAGAAGTAGCCGCTAAGCGAAAAGCATCGAAAATGGAGATTGAAGCATCGCTAAAACTCCCGGAGCCTGCAGAGAAGAAGTCAGACTACTCTGACACAAATTCCCCCACAAATACTTCAGTCAGTTCTCTTATAAGTTCGGGAGAATCCGAGACAAAGAAACCCGATTCCTCAGCAAAAGTGATGGAACTCACTCGGCGATCTTCGCTCACATCCTCTAAACCGTCTCTACTCTCTCCCAAACCTTTTGTAAGCAGCGTGAAGCCCCCCGAAGCCCACAAGGACGAGAACTCATCCGAAGGTCAAAAGAAAGACATATTTAAGACGTTGAAGCCACTTCAATCCCCCAAGATCTTTAAACGGGACCCGCTTAAGCTTAAGGGACTCAATCCTCGTCGGGTCTCCTGTGGCGAAGAGATCCTGACGGATGCCACAGACTCCGAGAAGAGCGAGCTGAAGAAGAGTCGCTCTCATAGTTCCTCCACTGCATTGCATGACGATTCTAAGGACAAAGTTATGGGATCCAACACATCCATCAACACGATTGGCGATGGAAAGGGCGACGGCAAAACGCTTGACTTCCTGAAGAAACAGACTCAGAGGCTAAAGGGATTATTGGGTCCCAAAGATAAGGAGAAGAAGTCTTCAGAAGATCGCGGCAGCATGAGCACCGTGAAAGAAATGGTGGAAGATTACAATAAAAAGCAAAGTAAGGACACGGGAACCACCGCCGTCGATCAGACCACCACCAATCACAAGACGTCAGCTGGCATGTCAGGTTCATCACGGTACCAGCCCTCCGGGAGCTCGGTCCTGTTTAGCAGCAACCTCCGCGACGACACCAAGGTCATCCTGGAGCAGATCTCAGCAAACAGTCAGAAGAACCGACACGAACGGGACGAGGACGGAGACCGCGACGCAAAGGACAACGACTTTGCCACCAAGAAGAACCGTTTGCTGCGACCTCAAGTTGTTGTACAGGAGAGGGAAGGACTGCTAAAGAGGATAGAGAGCCTGAGGAAGGAGAAGAAAGTCTACAGCCGCTTTGAGGTAGTTTAATGCTACGTTCAAAAAGTTAGCGATGTTGGACTTGGGGGTAAATTTCAAAGTAAAATTTCAATTCACTATAGTCTTTAGAATTGAGCCTGTTTTGAACCTCTTCATGCTTCAGTCCAACTATCAAGTGTTTCAGTTAGAGAACTGTATTCAAACAAAGTTTTAGGTATTATTTTAGGAATATGCTGTACGATTTATGCCAAGGGCTGGTTTTATAATCCAAATCATGCTGTGTGAACATCGAAAGTAACAAGTAGAAGTCGTTTACAACCTATCAGAGTTATGAATGTCGCGCCATGTTCAATAATCTAGTCAATTTTGTTTGTGACCCTCAATCTATGTTTTTGATGTAGATTAAGACTTGAAATTGGCCCAGAGGTCTATTCAGGGGTGCTGGAGAGGGGAAGTTGAGTCTAAGATTCAGGAGGAGCAGTGTGGTTTTCGTCCCAGCCTTAGAACAGTGGACCAGCTCTCGAGGGTGCATGGGAGTTCGCCCAAGCAGAGTTAAGCCGCTTCTCCTCCACGTTGAGAGGAGCCAGATGAGGTGGCTCGGGCATCTGATTAGGATGCCTCCTGGACGCCTCCCTGGTGAGGTGTTCCGGGCACGTCCCACCAGCAGGAGGCCGCGGGGACGACCCAGGACATACTGGAGAAACTATGTCTCCCGGCTGGCCAGGGAATACTTTGGCATCCCCTGGAAAGAGCTGGAAGAAGTGGCTGGGGAGAGGGAAGTCTGGGCTGCCCTGCTAAAGCTGTTGCCCAAATGATCATGACCCGATTCCCAATAAGCGGTCGAAAATGGATGGTTGGATTCGCCCTGTTTTTAAAAAAAAATCTCAGAACAGGCCTTGAAACATGATTATTTTCACACAGTATATGTCCATCTTTCGATATAAAATGTAGAAATTATGTTCGGAACAGTATTCTAAAAATAAGATCTTCTTGATCTTCATACCCTTTTATCGTTTAGAGACCACAATACGTACTGGTTTCATTTCTAAATCAACTTTTTATTTCAGTCACTTCAATTATGTCTTTTCGATTTGTTACCAACCGATAAAAGTGACACCACCAAATAATCGCTTTGTTGGTCTTTTAACAGATGGGGAATACCCTTGGATAACGGAGAAAAAGTTGTCCGGGTGATGGCGACGTGGGAATCAACTAAAGCGCGATGAGCAAAGCCACAAATGTGCCAACAACATTCTGAAAGTTTGCTCCAACACGGCGACCTCTTCTGCTGGATTTTTTTGTTTTTGTTTTTGTTTTTTTAACCCGGAAGAAAACTTGAAAGTACAACATGGAAAAATGCAACAAAGAAAAAAAAATCAATGGGTGCAGAATGTGCCCGTCTGTAAAACACTGATACAACTTTTACCTTATAAGGTGACTGGAAGTGGAGAATGTGCAAAAGAAAAGATTGGCTTGGTGCAGGCTTGTTGACTGAAAGGGGAAGTCAGAAGAACACATTGAACGAACGAAAATACAGATAGTTGCCATTCGACTACGACAAAAATATGTGCTTTGCCTTTTGATTTGCTTTTCCATCGGGAATGTGTCTCTTAGTGTGCCAAAATACATGTAAAACACAAATGTTAACAGTAAAAAAAAAAAAACCTGTTAAAACCCTCCTGTTGTGTCACTTGGAGATCTCACACACTAATCCATGTTTCATATGTTTGTGTCTTTAATTGGTGTGAAATAAGATGTGATGTACATGAAATAAAGTGGGAATAAGTGTATAATATTTGCAAGGAAAGAAAGTGTATATATATAAGAGAACGGGGTAGGCAAAGCATGACTCGCATACTGTATGACGCACACTGGTATTTTTTTTTTTTTTAAGTTGGCCCTCAGAGCATTTACATTGTCAAAAGTCCTGTCATATTTTTATTTGGAATTTTATCACTGTCTTATTATAAATATTAGTTGGATAAAAAAATATATACACATAAAGTTAGCATTAACAATTTTTCTTAATCTCATTCATGAATGAAAATGTCCATTTGTCTGTTTTAAAAATCAAATGTGACCCCTGTGTTGAGCAGCAGTTTTCCCACCGCTACATGAGACAGTCTGTTGTGTCCAAATACAAAGTAATGCAAATGAATCCCTAATATTAAGACACATAATAAAAAAAAGACGGTAAGGCCAGCATCAGACATTTTAATGTGAATTTCCTTTTGTATTCAAATTATACATGTCGTTCAAATTTGAAAGAAGGCAATTTTCAAGCCTTCAAGCCGTGAAAGGAGGGTTCTCTGATGTGTAATTTCCAGCGTGTAGTCAATTTGCAGGACTCGCAACAACAGGTCGACGCAACGGAGCTAAACTAAGTGTAATCGTCTTTGGCTTTGAACTTATTTAATGTACATAAATATGTTTACAGCTTCAACTTGAAGTGGAGAAATTCCGTGTTCCCAGCTTTGGAGTGAAAAAGATTTTGCTGACGGGACTCATTTAATTCATTTTAAATGTCATCCACACCTCTCTTGGATGGTGTGATGAAGCCAAAGATTTAGGCTGGTCTAAATTTTATTTTATTTTATTTTTTGCACTGTTTTATATGCGAGTTTGTACATATTCAAAAGCATTAATTGGCTGGCTGTTTTTCATTAACCAATACTTGTCATACTGTAGTCTCAAAGAACCTTGTATTCATATTTTCTTAAATAAAATTTGAATATGTGGTCATTTAGTATGATGAAATTGCATTTTAAGTATGCTCCAAATATTTGAATTAAACCTCTTCCAAAGCCAAAAATGCTTGTCTGTGCACTTTTGCAATTCCATAAGTGATGACGTATTTGGCTGAACAAGAATTGAACATTTCACATGTGAAACAGGTTTGAAGCATTAAAACACAAATTGAAGAGGAAAAAAAAATCCAACAGTTTTAACAGGGGAACATTTTGACTGTTACCTCGGGTCAACATAGGAAAAAGGAGGAAACCACGCTTTTCTTTTCCATTAAAGTACACTTGGAAGTCTTTGCGGCGTATGGCGTCAGGTGAACGGACGTCTCACATTCTGCAAAAGCAACGGAACGAGTTCATGGTTCGGAAAGGGAAAATGCTAGGAAGCACGCCAGGAAAAAAAGGACATGCTGAAGGTTATTTACCTCTAGTCAATGCTCTGCTTTATGTTTTTGGCTGAGAAATCTTTCTGGAAATCTTTCTGGAAATCCAATGAGAAGATTGTTTAAGTCACAGGTGTCAAAGTCAAGGCCCGGGGGCCAGATCTGGCCCGTCACATCATGTTTTTCAGACACGTCACAAGGAAGCAGTGACAGCTCCGACGAAGGCTAAAGTGACAGCCGAAACCGTCAGCCAGGTAAGAGTTGAAGACAAACTTCGCCAAAAAAGACATAATAATGAACTTTAAACCTAATTTAACAAACAAATAGTTGACTTGAGTGATTTCAAAACTCGGAATCCATCAATTGGTTGTGTACAAGTTATGCGAAGAGATGATTAAACATTTATTCGGTTTTACTGTTGTAACGGCCCGCCGAGGGAAAACGTAACTCCAAAGTGGCCCGCGACAAAAATGAGTTTGACACCCCTGGTTTAGGTTATTAACAATATGAAAAGATGCAAGGAAACGTGCCCACTTACAATGACGGCATACAGTTGGTTGTGCTGCTTAATGAGTTGATGGAGCTGATCCTCAAATTTCAGCCTGTAGTTTGAAGACTTTTTTAAAATAACCATAGATGTACAAAAATAGTTCATAGGGGCTACGACTTCTAGTTAATATGCACCGTAGCTTGCGCCGCTTGAGCTTCAACTCCTGGATTTCATAGCGGTGCTGAGCCAGGAGTTCGTCGCTCTTCTTGTTCTGCTCGGCCAGCCTAAAACGGACGTCGGGAAGTGCAAAACGATGCATGCACCTTCTACTGAATATGGCAAAAGATTCACTTGGTTGTTTAATTTTTTGATTTGACGGCTGCGCAGGCCCTCTAAAGCTTCAAGTACTTGTATATGCACAATTTAGAAATGTTCAATATTTAAGCTAAGCAATATGAAGTCTGTCAAATTGGAAAAGAAGCCTTATTTTCAACAGAAGGAAGACAACTTGGAGAAGGCCACGGTAAATTACTACCACCTAGTGTGAAAATAACAAATCACTCCTCTTCGGAAAAAAAAAATGTCATCAGGACTTTTCGGTATGTTGCGCCTCCGGTTTGAGCGTGAAAGATCACCTGACAAACTCGCGCTCGGATTCCTCGCACTGGAGCTGCAACTTCTGCGACAATTCTTGAGGAAAGGAGATGTTCCGTTGATTTGAGTGACTGATTGAGTGACAGCTTCCGGAAGTGAACATGAATTTGGAGTACCTTTTGTTTCTTGATGGGTCCTCTCCAGTTGGAAGGCCTCTGTTTGCACTGAAACAACAACAGGGACTTTTTTTATGTACTCTAGGACATGATCTCATAGCAAATGCTGGAAGCAACAGATGCAGTGCATTGTTCAGTGGAACCTCCAAGCAGTCCACATAAGAAACTTTCTTCAACGAATGTGATAGAGGAAGTGGATTGATAAAAGTGAGTAATTGTTGAAAATATGGCGAGGGAAAATGGAGGCGTTTGACTGTGCTTTCCTGTCCCCTGGTGGCATTTTGTAACCATTGCTGGCTATTTAATAAAGCCCTGTGGCGTTTAATTTAGTTATAACTCAATTTCTGGGTCAGGTGTTAACATTAAACTTTCTTGTCACTCGTAATTCTTTCGTCTGTGGCACAGCAAAAAAACCCAAAACATAAATAATAATAACAATCACCTCCATTTCAGGAGATCGAAGTGTTTGTTTGACTTTCGAGGCGTATCTCGATCTGCATTCAAATTCCTATTACTTTTGGAAGAGTATTTTTCCTGAACACCAAATAGTAACATTTTGAGAGAAGTTTTGCTTTGGAGGCTCCACATATGTGGTGACAATATATCCGCTCCTTACATGTGGCCAGCTCCTTCTGGATACACTCACTGAGTGATTTTCTCTCCATTATTTCCTCCTCCAGGACTTTTTTGCCTTAAAGAACAACATCAAACGCAAGTGAGGAAATATTCGGGATACCAGACTTTCCCAATGAAATACCAGGATGGCACCTAAAATGCGCTACAAGCATTCCAGGTGAATTTGATTTGACGACTGTAAACCTCTGAATGCACATCTAACTTTTCAACGACGCTACAATTGTTCCAACTTATCTCTATCGCATACACATTAACTTAACACAAACGAAAGATCAGAATGGCTCCTGTTTGGATGTGCAGACCAAACAAGAGAGAGACATTAATCATGGCTCATTATTCTCCATTCATCATGTTCTGATACTCCTGGTAGGAGTAACAGGTAAGGATACACCTTACTGACAATACCATACGACGGGCAAATCGTGGATTTGACTTCGGGCACAAGCCAAATAAGTCACGGTTTCAATTTGCAATGTTAACCGCCTCTGTTGAAAAACAATAAAAAGAAACTCTTGATGCTCCCGTGTTCAACATGACGTTGACGAAGTCAGTTCACGACGAGAATTCAATGACTGAGGCCATTTCGAATGTTCAACGTACACGATATGAAAAACTACCCAATGACGTCATGACACGCACGCGTCCTTATTGGCGCGTAATAAAAAAACTAAGCAAATCGTACTTTCCACGAGCATACTTTCACATTAACTTCATATTCCGTCGCGAAATAAAATAATAATACACATAGCTGGCACATATTGGGTCTGGCATTCTGTGTTAACAAAGAAAGACGCTAAAACAAGGTGACATGAAAAAAAAACGGGAACGGAAATGACGCAGCTTGTCGAGGTTGTGTTCAAGGGAGCACTTCCGCCACCAACGAAGTAAAAGAATCGAAAATTCCAAAATAGAACTTGTGAAAAATACGTGCGATACACACCATGAGCACATCAATTCATGATATGATTAATGACCCAACAAGAAATTTATTTTAAAACCACGTGTTAAAACAAATAAAAGCTATGTCACCTTGTTGCAGGCTCTCGAGTTTGCTCTTCAGCTCTTCAATTTTGGGCTCCTGTGTACCTCCACCTAGTGGTTAAATAGAATTGATAATTTAAGACGATTTAAGATGTTATATCTGCGTGTCAAGTTAATACATTTACTATTTGAACACATCTTAGACAAGCTTGCCTGCTTTGGCTCTAATGATATCTTCCATGTTGAACCCTGTTACAAGACAATATAAGAAAATGTCAACAAATATTGTTTTAAATAGTCAATCACTATCAGTGAATACAACCCATACTCATTAATTTATAGGTATATTATTAATATTAGCTTATGAAGCCTCACATATGCCACACAATGAAGACATTTTAGCTTCATCTTAACCAATTATAGTAGAATGTACGAACGTTAGCCGTGTGAGCTTAGCCACCTGTAAAATATTAATTACAGCAGCACAAAAATAATGCGTTTCACTAAAAGAACGCACAAATGGTACACATTAGAAGCTTATTACTTGTATTGTTGAAGCTAACCAAGCTAACGTGATATTAATACCGGCGATTTTGACAACGCTAACAACTGTCAGCAACTACTACCTCGTACTTTTTGTTCTCTCGAAGTGGTAAAGTCCACCCACCTGCTGAATCGCTCATTTTAGTTTTTGATGGAAACTCCTCGTTTAACAATCTGGTGTGATGTTGGCCACTTAGTCCACTGAAGTTTTCGAGCAATTAGGCGCCAAAAAAGGCCGGGTAGCCACGAAGACGGCAATATGGCGGACACATTATGTACTTATGTAAGGAAATACTAATTTCGCTGCAAAATTTATTTATTTGACAGATTAGTGTAAATTAGAATTTTTAAATTGATAGGTTAATGTTAAAGTGGATTTTTTTAAATTCACAGTTTTTTTTAAATTAAAGGTTGTTAATTCGAATTTAATATCATTAAAAGTGATTAGCACATCTGTCTTCACAGTTGCCTGGTTCTGGGTTTAGAATCTCAGGCCTTCCTATGTGGAGTTTGCATGTTATCTTCATTAAAATTGCTCATAGGCCCGAATACAAATGTTTGTTTGTCTCACGATTGACTGGCAACCGGTCCAGGTTGTACCCCATTTCCCTCGCCCAAATCTATTGACCAAATTTACACGTCTTTTACACAGTGGTCATGTATTTTACTTCTCTGTTGTGTTGTTTTAACAACTAGCTTTTGTGTATTGTTGTACCTTGTGTGTCAGCATGCAGGTTAGTACAGAATTATTTTTTGACAAGTTGTCTTCTTCCAAAGACAGCTAGCATAGGCTCCAGCACACCCCACCTTGCTGAAGACAAGCGCAAGAGAAAATGACAAGATTCCTATACACGTTCCACATGGTATATTTTAATGTAAAGCCGACAGCGTGAGGAGGAATGCATTACCACTCAAATTGAATGCAAACGAGTACCTGGCCTATACACACCAAAACACTTCTATGTTCATCTACATGTTGCGTTAGATACAAACATCTTTGCCAAACAAACCCTCCCAAATACAAACTGCACGATGTGCTGACAATGCACATGCGACAGGGCATGCATGGGATGACAAATAAAATGACAGTAATTTGTAAATAATTAAAAACACTGCGGGAGACTGCAGTAGTACCTTCAGTGTCACTTCGTAACCAGTGTTGATACATTTCCAGTTCAGAGTGAGTAACTCAACTGTCATCTACATGAAGCTCAATAAATAAGTTATCAGGCATTTATCTCTGTTGCATGTGTAAATCCAGTGTTCAGCTACTTTGTGGTCACCCCCCACTCAAAAAAAAAATGTGGAGCAGCAGTACCAATATTTCATATTAATGGAAACATGGAAAATACAACACCGAAAAGAAAAACGTTCACTCCACAACAGCGACCAATCAGGAAGAGAAAGGGGAAAAAATAAGTATGAAAAAGGCCTGCTTGTTGTACATCATTCTGACTTATTTTAAATGTTGAGCTACAACGCTGGAAAGGTCATAACATGGGTGTCCTAAGTCTGGCTTGGGGGGGCCATTTTGACTTTTTATTAGTTGAAGGCCAGCAATAAAAGGTGAAAATAAAACTGATAAAAACAACCGGAACATACAAAAGAAGCAGCCTGACGAAATTGGCGAATTTTATGGGGAAAATGATGAAAACATTTCAAAAACTCCAGTCCTGGCTAGTGGTGTCGATTTCTCTAGCTGAGCATCTGGCAAGCGACCCACTTTTTGAACGGTCCATCAAACTTGTTAATTTTCATTTTGTCATTTGAAAGGACGCTGCGTTGTTACGGTTTAGTAATCCAGTTTAAACAGTAGCTGTTGCACTTTTCTGTGCCGTTGATTTTATAACAGGAGAAAAGCTATTGATGTTCCACTTTCCTAAAAATGAAAAAAGTAAGATGTGATGAATTGATAAATTATTCAATATTTTATATTTGTATTTTAGGGTGAAGTATAAACGATTGTCTTTGATACACCTTCATTTATTGGGGTGTTTCCCATTTTAGTTGCAATTTCCCTTCCTGTAACAAACCGTGAGTTTGCCATCAAGGTATGAACCGAAGCAAAAATTTTTGGGGTCAGTGTATGTTAAGATCCTATTAGGACACGTTTGTTTGTTTCCACATTTGATTACTTTTAGCAACTTTAATAAACAAAAGGCAAGAAAAATATCAAAATGCCCCATGCATTCCTTCAGTTTTGGACACCTCTGCCTAAAAGCAACACATCCCCAAATGAGCGTAGCGTGGCATTCTCATATAGCGGTACACGTAACTATTTACAGCCGAACTAATAAGCAAGAGCTATTCACTTGTACCTATAGAAATGGGCGTAGGGTGTTTTTGCGCCGTTGCCATGCAGTTACAATAGGAGATATTTCCAGTTGTCCGAGACAAACACGCACATAAAAGATGCGTCTTGTGCTGAGCCAAAACTGACATCGAAAGGTGGGGCGATGTCGCCGGCGGACGACCGTTTTGTGTTAGTGGCGGTGCGGGGAGCGTTAAAAGTGTGAGGGGCCACTTGGGCGATACTGGCGAAAAACGTTCAATAAATTAAACAGCAGAATGAAGGATGGGAGGGGAAAAAAGAGAACAAAAAAAGGAAGGCTTCCTGCCCTCACCCCAGGCCCATATTCTCCTTTTTTTTTTTTTTTGGCTCAATCGCGGGAGCGTCCCACAATAGCCAGGATGTAGAGGAAAATGTTGATGATGTCTGTGTAGAGATTGAGGGCGGCGAAGATGTACTCCTCGGGACTCAGAGACAGCTTCTTGTTGCCCAGGAGAAGCTGGGTGTCCACAGCCAAGAACTGAGACAGAAAAAGACACGTTGACAAATTCAGGTAGCCAAAACGTCCGTCCCCCCGCACCCGCCATCGCCCTGAAACTCACACAGGTGAACAAGAGGGCACCCAGCGAGGCGTAGACGAGGTGCAGGATCTTGTGGCGGATGAACATGCAGAGGATGCTGAAGAGGAAGAGGACGATGACGCACACGAACAGCACGCCTCGACAGGAAGTGAAGTCGTACTTGCTCTGAAGAACCAGACAAAATGGAGATTTCAAAACCACAAACAGAGCCGGGGGTAAATTATTCGAAATATTTGGCTTTTCTTGTGTAGCTAGGGTGGAACCTCCAAAGTTAAATGGCCAAAAAATGGTTACAACACAAGTTCCAGGAATACGCGTGACCTCAGAAAATCTGACGAGATCTCAGGTGACCGAGAATCAAAGACATTTGAAAGCCTCTGGTGGCTGGAATACTTTCTGTCTCACTGCGTCACCGTGGGGCCTTTCCACGGCGCAACAATGAGGCGTTCTAAAGTGGCGCAAAGTCCCGGTCTACATGCGGACTATTCTATTTATATCTATCTATGTGTGGGTATGTGTGTGTGTGTCTGTCTGTGTGTCTCTCTCTCTCCCTCTCCCCCTCCCCGCTTCCGGCCGCTCACAGTGACGTGCACACACTCAGGGCCAACATCGAGGCACTCCAAAGCGCTCAAGTTCTTATATAGTACTGTAGGGGAAACTCATGCCAAAGTGCGATGTATAACGTGTTTTGAAATAAATCTCTGAATTCAGTTTAACATGGTCTTTTTGTTTGATTTTTCGGTGATGACATCACTGCTTGCGATCACAACAGAACAGCAAATTAAGATTACAACGTGAGCAACTCTGTTAATAAATGACAACATACAGAAATTAATTGAACACAGATAGACCGATTTTCCGATCTAGCAGTGCTTATGAAATGCCACGATGTGACTTGTGCCTTCATGGTCCCCCTCCAGAATGTGATTTTCAAAGCCGAGTCAACTTAACTGTATTTTAGTTTGAGTTGAAGCGATGATTTTGTTGTACGACTCACCAATATTTTATGGAACACAATTAATTCCATTATTTCCCATGGGGAAATTTGCATGTGTAGCTAATGCTGTGTCCGGTGAGTGTGTGAGTAGGTCCCTTCCGCCAAGTCACACCACACATTATGACCAACAGAATTTGTGTTGTGGGGACCTGTAGTGAGAAGAGGACCACGGTGAAGCAAACCACAGCGGTGATCCCCACGGCAATGATGACGGTGTCAGTGTCGTAGAAGCTGGCGATCATGCCCACCATATAGGACAGGCTCAGGGTCAGAATGGACTACGAGACAGTGGGGAGGGGAAAAAAAATTGTCAACATTTGGCACCGTCCTTTGCCTTTTGTTTTTTTTCTATTCCTCTTTACCAGTGCCACCAAATTCCAGGGGTGCTTGCGGCGGAAGTCCCCGCAGCAGCTGAGCACGATGAGGGACACCAGGAAGACCGCGTAGGAGACGTAGCATGTCCACGGGTTGCGACGCACGAACACCTTGGCGTCATCCACGAAGGTGAACACGGCCACGAAGGAGAAGGTGACCAGCAGCTGCACGGTGAGGACCATGAAGACCTGCAGGAGGAGGAAGAGGAGGAGAAGAAGGTGAGCCTGGACAAAATTGTGCGAAATCCTTGGATAATAGCAAAACAGTATCTGGTGTCCAGGAAATATGTTGACGTGACAAGGCTGATGAAAATTTTTTGGATATGTTGTAAGACGATTTTTTTAAAAGATTTAGTGTTTTGGGAACATAAGTTTGCTGACTCAGCAAATTACTTTTCTGATGAAGGCCTGTCGGATGCTCTTGTCCTCGAAGCCCGAGTTGGTGAACTCCTCGTTGTCGTAGTAAGTCGGAGGCACGTCGCCATGGTAACCGGGGCTGCCACCAGGTGCTGGGAAAACAAACCTCATCAATAGGAGGATATCCAAAAGCCCAAATATTCTTTTTTTGGCTTGTTCACTCACCAGAGGGGTCCCCGGGAAAGCCCGGCTGCCCGGGTCCTTGCTGGTAGGGTCCCTCAGGGTAGGGGCCTTGAGCATAAGGCCCCTGCGGGTAGGGCATCTGGGGGTAAGGCATCTGCGGGTAGGGAGCCGGGCCGAAGCCAGCCTGGGGGAAGCCAGGCTGGCCGTAGCCGGCGGCTGGTGGGTACGGGCCACCGGGGCCTTGGCCGTAGTTGGGCGGCAGCACGCCAAAGCCCTGCTGCTGCGGGGGTCCGTAGATGTTGTTGTGGAGTGGGTTGGACTCCCCCATAATGGGATAGCCACTCTTGTCCTGGGACATGTTGTGGTGGAGAGTTCAGTAACAAGCTATGAAAAAGGACGGCACAGAGAAATTGATCAGCAATTTGAAATCGATAACTGCAGTCCGGGGAGACAGCCAAAGTGTCAGGCAGAAAACAGCAAGGGAGGAGGGCATGCTTGCTCAATTTTTATTGATTTAATTTTACATTGTTACCGAGCCGGTGCTGTCCAGTTAGAACCTGACATAGGAGAGTTGCTCCTATAATCTGAGCAACTCAAGTTTGATTCCCACAATTCACTAAGCAGGGCCAAGGAACTCGGCTGCTGTAAGATATACAGTGTTACCTTTAATTGGTTCTCTGAACAAGGTTGGAACTCAATTTACACATCAATGCTCCCTATTGAAATGGACTGAACTGGGAAGTCATTTTAGACAAACCTAATGAATTTTTTTTTATGTCACGTTGTTAACTCTTTCATTCCACAAGACGTACTTGTACGTCTTTTTAAAATTAGGCCCCGCCTACCAAGGACGTACTTGTACGGCTAAGTCTTTTTTTTTTTGCGTCATAGAGAGGAGGAGGGTCTGATGCAATCCTTGAATGAGAATAAACTGTTTGGATTGTAAATCATGTAAAAAAGCGACCAGTAGGTGGCAGTGGTGCCTCACATGCTTGAAATGCATGATTTTACAAAAAGCTCTTTTTCTCCGTTTTTTTGCCCAGGAATCGCCATTTCCATGAAACTTAGCCATTTTGTAATGCCAATTGCTGAAGAATGGAAAAAGATCGAAACAAACATTTTTTCTGCTGAAAGAAGAGAGTCCAAACTTTATTTTGGTAGGCTCCATGTTTATATAGCATTAGAACCAAATATTCTGTGCGTCTTGCAAGATCAGTCAAAATCCAGTAAAACGCTGGGATTGAGGGGGTTGCTACAGTGAAAATGCCTGCGATTGAATGAGTTAAAGTACATGAAATAAAGTATGAATCACTCCAAACTTTTACATTGTATTTTTTATTGTCTGTACAGTGTCCTTGGGTGGCATGAAAGGCGCTTTTAAATAAAATGCATTATTATTATTATTATTATTAATAAATAATTTGTTTCATAATTTGACAAAGTCATCGTTTTCCTAAAGTGAGATCCTGACGAGCGTCAAACCCAAAGTGTGATGTCACTTCAAGTCACCAAAACAAACTTATCTAAGGGGATCCAGGTGCCCAATCAACCTGCCATGCGTGTTTTGGAATGTGGGAGGAAACGCGAGTACCCAGAGAAAACCCACGCAGGCATGGGGAGAACATGAAAACTCCACACATGAAGGCGGGAGTCGGAATCTAACCCCGCACCTCTGCACTGTGACGCCGACGTGCTCACCAGATGATCACCATGCCCAGCACTATTAAAATACCGTTAAATTAGATTGTAATCACAAGATAAAACAAAGATGTTTGGTTAAGATCTTTGGAGCTCAGGATTATGTTAGCGCTTTGTGACAGACAGACAGACAGACAAACAGACAAATAAATAAATTAAAATCAGCCCATACTGATCAGCTATAATTGACATGATTTCTGGTCACACGTTTCGCTCAGGACAATGCTACTTGTTTCTCAACAAATTCACGTGTGGGTCCTTGTGATCATCAGGACAAAACATGGTAGCAGGATATACTAGATAACAACAATTAGATAACACGGTTGTGCATGGAGGCAGAAGAGACGTTTTGTTTACACAACAGTGCGAAACCAGCAGATGAAGCCAAGCCATGTGACAAAATATGCTATCATCTCAAATATTCAACGCCCAAAACAGTTAGACCACAATGATTTATGGGGAGCGATACTTGTTTTGTTTTGTTTTTTTGGGGGGGAGTGGGGGGCGGTTGTAGTGCAGTTTTTTTTTCCGGTCAACGCAAAACATTTCCAATCCTCTTAGCGGAGAAGCTCCACCGTGGTGGGTGCGGGCTAGAATTGAGCTAAACTGGGGGAGAGGTTGAAACATTTGTCCAACATATGCCCTGACGAATGCCTCACATCATATTACATGCATGACCGAGCAAGTCCAGCTAGCGTGACGCTAAAAAAAAAGGGGCCAGTCTCCCATTTTAATGATGTAAACACAGCAAGTAGTCACACAAAAATGAGGATAAGTAATGCAGCAGTGTGTCAAGCTGCTGTCAGGCAGTTGTGCCGCATCAGCAGCATCCCTGCCGGTGATGTCCGAAGCGCTGATGCCTGGCCTTGTGACCGGTGGATATGTTTGCAGTCAGAACATTTGTTTTCTCAACAAAGACCATTTGGTAACCCACAATCCATCATTCAGTAGTAGCACAGTGAAAGCAATCGTAAAATGGTTCTCAACCAACTAAAGTACGCATCATGTGATCAAAGTCATTTCTTCCACATTGTAAGCATTACAAAATTTGGTTTGGAGTGTTAAGGACAATCAATCTCTTGGAATGTAGATTTCCACGACTTGGGGTTACTGGAAATAAATCTTATACATATTGCATAGAAAACATCAGGATTTAACAAAAGTCCCAAGTGTTGGAATATGATAGACTATTATTATTTCCATTATTTCTATTATTTCCAGCCATGGTCAATCATTTGACCAAAACACCTTCACCACCATGGCCTAAATTGTATACCTTCACCATCTGACGTTGGTATTTTTTTTTTTTTTGGGGGGGGGGACAACAACGTTGAAGTGAATTTCCTCGATGCAAACGGATTAAAATAAAACAGTTTGAAAGGTAAAAGTGGAAGTAAAGAGCATATAAGACTCTAGGTGGCGTTCTGCGCCACATAAATATCCAAACATGGAGCACCAGGAGCGGGCGCTCTTCCAACATCAGGGCCTCGCCGGTGCAGGTGAATGCGACAAGCATCCAAGCAACGATGTACAGTGAAAATTTAACCTAAACGGTGTGTGAAAATATGTCAACTACTAAGTGGTCATGGATGGCGATGAAGGGTTAGCCGAGCTAGTTGACGAACACCGTTAGTTCGCCCTGATTATTGATGACATTTTCCGTTATTTTATCTCTAACTCGGTGGACTTTCTTGAGCATTAAAATGTAACATTTTCTGCATATTCAAAAGCCACAAGACTTCACCTTGACGTCGCTTATTTTTGTTTGGGTGACGCTAAAGCCCAACAAGCCCGGATACTTGCGAAGCTAGCTGGCTGGCACCCGCAAAACAGCGCGCACAATAACGGCTCAAAATGTGAACAGCTCGCTGCCAAATAGAGCAACTGACCGTCTATTTCTCCTCTTTTGTCCTTCTGGAACGTTCGTTGGAGACTGCGGTATATATAATTCCGTTAATGTCTCGTTGTCGCTGATTGATGCGGCGGCAGCGCCTCCAACGTCAAGTGGGTCAGGCGATTACGTCACCTCGCGACGCGCAACGTAGCGTACGCCATTGTGACGTTGGTGGTCACGTGTTTAAATTTTTTTTTTTTGGTTGTTATTAGCATAGCACATGACAAAACGCGCTGCCTTTATCAGATGACTGGTCGTTTGACCCTTTTCCGAATTTTCACTTTTGAGGTGGAACGTTCTCGGTAACAATTTTTTTTTTTGAAATGGGTTAAATGAGCAATTGTTGGTTTAAAAAAAATTATTTTTTGCATGTATCTGTCGCAGTTTATAATTTTCCAAATTAAAAAAAAAAATCACAAAGCTGGGGATGTGTGTGTGTTATATATATATATATATATATATATATATATGTTTATATATATATATATATATATATATATATATATATATATATATATATATATATATATATATATATATATATATATATATATATATATATATAAAAACACACTTACACTTATTATCATGATTAACTTTTTCCAAAAAATGGAAATGCAAATAACGTCAGGGTTAAGCTGTCACCATCATAAAACTTTTATTAAGTGTACAGGCGATTGAGCCCTCTTGAAGTTTTACTTCAAGAGGGCTCAATTCAAAAGGTCTTCTCATAAAAGTCAACTGATGAAAATTTGTTTTAAAAATGCCAATTGATCAGAGGTTGCCTTTACTTCTCATGATGGATTGAAGAGGAATAGTCTTTGCTTCTCATGAAAGAAAATTGGAAGTGGCAATTGTCTTCTCTCCTCACAAAAGCCCATTGAGCATGATTGTCTTCTCTTCTTCCAAACATAAATTGAGAAGAAATCGGCTACCGTACTAAAAACGCCCAGATATTCTGTGCTGTATGTTACATGTTACACATACAGTATTTTTGACAATAAAGTTGTATCCAATCCAATCCAATTCTCTTCTCACTGAAGCCCATTGACAAGAAATTGTCTTTTCTTCTGACAAAGGCCCTCTGACAAGGATTGTCGTCTCTTCTCATAAAAGAATAAGGGGCTATGAGCTTCTGTAATGACAAATGCTCAGGTGCAGGATATTGCCTTCTCCTCTCAACACACTTTGCCCAGAATTGATATTCTCTTCTCAGAAAAGAAGACTGACATTTGCTTCCCATTTCACAAACAACGGCTAAACGTTCTCTTCTCTTCTCCCCCAAGCCCCTCATGCAGATACCATCTTCTTTTTTCATGAAAGCCCATCGATCAGAAATTGTCTTCCCACACATTATTCCTTGCAGAACTTTGAAGTAACACCAGTATGTTTGGTTGTCACAGCTAATAAGCAGAATCTCTTCATGTAAGAGCTCTTTGATGTCGCCGATGTTTGTGTTGATTTGATCTCCACCTCATAGCTTGGAGAGGGCACAACGTGCTACTGGTTGTATGCTCGCGCCTGAAGCAGGTTGTCCAGCTCCGTTTTGCTGATAGTTCCGTACGCCTGGCAGTAGCTGCCCAGCTTGGCGCGGGGATCGCCCGCCGCCGACACATTGCAGTTGTTCTGGAAGACCTTTTTGCTGAAGCGTGGTGCCGGTCGTTCATCACGGGCCCGAGAGCTCGAGCGGTGGTTCTGCACGGGACCAACAGAGGAAAGTAGTCCACCCAGTGCTTAACTCATTCAGTACCAGCCAATTCTAGACCAAGTCTGGAAAGACGTTTAAAAACGTCTTTGGGAGTGTATGAGTTAAATAACCACAAATGTTCTCGCTCACCCACCGGGTTAGTGTTAGTGATGCTCAGTCCCGGAGGCGAGTCGGTCTTGCGTACCAGCGGGTTGTTCTGCGTATGAGCGAGCGTCAGTGAGAAGGTGTGGTTGAGGTGCGCTGGGGCTGAGCGACCGCGCTGGATAATCTGGTCCATGGACTTTGGGTAAAGAAGAACACTTTATGGTGATGAGGTTCAAAAAATGCGAATGGGGTTTGGGGATCCACTTAAACACACAGTGTTGGCTGTGACGCCCTCTGTTGGTGACGAGGTGGCACTGCCGCTTCTCTGTCTTGCTGCTCTCATGCCGGCTGCGGTTGGGTGAATAAACCCATCTGGATGAACACAGTCAGAGCTGCGGTTCAAATTACTAGTTTGATGATGCTCGCGGCTAACGTCAGACTTACTTGGCGCGTGTGTGATGGGGTTATAAGTGCATCTGCCCGCGAGGGGATTCTCTGAAGGGACCATCTTGTCCACAGGAGAAGGCGGTGATGCGTTTTCTGCCTTGGGGGGACTTTCACTTTTGGTCGTTAAATCCTGGTTGTCGTCCCCTCTGTCTTTCTGGCCAAGTTTATCCGTGCCGGTCACGGCCTCTTTGGGGTGGATGAGTCGGAGCAAGCCCTGATGGCTTTTCCTGTCTCGAATCATCTGTGAGGCAGCGTCATGTTCAGTTTCTGAAGACTACAGAGGTACTTTGATTGACGAGTGCCCCTAACTGTCGATTTTTAGAGTTGCGAGTTGTCAATAGGGCAATTTTTCACCTTGTTTGCCAGACGAACTTTGTTTTGACTCATGTTCAGATTCAAAATACTACAGAGGTACCTTGATTGACGAGTGCCCCTAACTGTCAATTTTTAGAGTTGCGAGCTGTCAATAGGGCAATTTTTCGCCTTGTTTGCCAGACGAACTTTGTCATGACTTAGCGTTTAGACACAAAGCTCCTTTAGTGAAGTGAAAAACAAAAAAAATCATTCGTATTTCAGTATCTGAACAGGATAAACGGTCAAACATATAAAAACAATGACAGCACTCACAGGGCGCAAGGAGGCAACGCTACCTTATACAATCAGTTCATTTCTTTATATTTCTGATCTCATATTTATACATTACTATATGGGTACACTTTTATTTACAAAGAAAAGCGATATATTTTTTAGAACAGATTGATGGCATATTTAAATTCATTTTAATGGTGACAATTGATTTACTATCTTGGCCACGGAACAAATTGGAATTTCTAAGTCACGCTTATGCTTGTACCTCGTAGAGTTTGTTGCGATACTGCTCCACCGATAACTGCACGTCATCGTCCAGCGGCAGAACTACGTCGTAGTGGAGAGACGGTTCCTTGCCCGGATTGTGGAACCTACAATAACAACACAAATTACACATAAACTATGAAAAATGTCAACTATGTCACGATACAGCGGTTGTGTGCAAAACAATAAATGGATGAGATATATCTACAATGGATCATAAAATCTACACAAGTCAAGAAAACATGAGCTAACAATATTTTGCCCAAAATATCAAAATTATCGGGATGCATCTATGACACGATAATAGTGCACCAGAAGAAAATGAACGTGAGTACCTGGCTACATAAGGATGCTGGAGGGCGTTTTCCGCAGTCAACCTCTTGTCGGGGTTGAAGACCAGCAAACCCTTCAGGAGGTCCAGGGCATCGGGGGGTGCCAACGACTGCAGGAGGTCCTCCAAAAGAACCTGCGGCCTGGCCGGGGAGAACAAAATCGGAAAAATATTTCTTGACAATTCAAGCAGGACGAGAATTCATATTGCATCACCTTTGCAATATTCTCTGAATGACCGACGACCCAATTTCAGACTTGACGGCGAGGACATCTGGGAATTAAAATAGGCTTCATTAAAAAAAAAAAAACAAAAACATAATCAAGACTGTAAGACATGCTCGGAGTGGCGCTATCGGTCACCTTCTGGACACGGGTGCGGTATGGCACTCATGATCTTCTCGATCTGATTGATGGTGGACGTACCGGGGAACAAGGCCCTTCCCAGCAACATCTCTCCCAGGATACAGCCCAGGCTCCACATGTCCACGCCCTTTGTGTACCTTGCAACCACCAGTTCTTGTTTGTGACACTTATGCGTGCTTGAAATCCCTTTAACAAGTCAACAGTGTACCTGGTAGACCCCAGCAAGATCTCGGGAGCCCGGTACCACCTGGTCGCCACGTACTCCGTCAGCGCCGGGTTGCCGCTGTCCTCTTGGTCCTGGCTGAGGGATCGGGCCAGGCCAAAGTCGCACAGCTTGACCACACAGTCCGAGTCCACCAGCACGTTGGAAGGCTGAAAAGAAAAAAATAATAAAACACCACCGGTGTTGTTGAATCTGCAGGTTAGCGTGAAAAGCTTCAGATCACATCAAAATGGCGGACTTCCTGAGACGTGGTCGCGCAATTTGGTTTTGACGGGTGAAACTGAAAGTGTAGCACCATTAAACATGCTGGAATCATACCTTTTGGTCCCGGTGGATGACGTTACCCGAATGCAGATATTTGACTGCCTTGAGCAGCTGGTACATGACATAACGCTTGTGAATGTCCTTCAATAGTGTTCCTTTCTTTATCACCGCATGCAGGTCGCTGTCTAGATGAAACAAAAAACCCAAACAAATACACACACATCTAACAGGTTTAATAAGATATCCTTTATTTGTCCCACACTGGGGAATAATAATAATAATAAGCATTTTGGAAGCGATGTTACGTTGCCATTGTGGAAATACGCGGGAGCAAGATAAACACTGTGCAGAAGCTTTCCAAAACTCACCCATGTACTCAAAGATGAGATAAATGTCTTTGTCATTTTGTGCCTGGATAACATTTTGGAGTTTGACCACATTGGGATGATCGCCAAATTCCTGCGCACACGCACACACACACACACACACACACACACACACACACACACACACACACACACACACACACACACACACACACACACACACACACACACACACACACACACACACACACACACACACACACACACTGTATAGCATTTTAATAATTAAATGTTCGATGTAGTGTATAGTGCTTGAATTGCCGTTAGTAGATGAGAAGAGAGATGGTCGTAGTTACTTGTATATAAAATAAAAAAGAGACCATGTATACTTCCGGAGATAAATTCCTTGTGTATTTTTCATACTTGACCAATAAAGATGATTCTGATTATTTTTCTGAAATCACTTTAAACGAGACTGAAATGTACAAATGCAAATGTTTCCTATTACAATACCAGTTTTAATAACTTTTCAGCACATAAAATAGTTTCCCTCTTTTATTAATTTACATTGAACTCGCACCAAGAAGAAAATTAGGTTACGAGTCATGTTTTTAAGAGCTAGCTCAAATTGGCTCAATTTTTCTGCTATTTTTCTCGTACAGTTAATGCCGTGAACTGGGAAACTAAAAATAAAAATGTTCAAATAATACCGACCGAAGAAATACACTTAACGTGTGTGTGTGTGTGTGTGTGTGTGTGTGTGTGTGTGTGCGTGCGTGCGTGTGTGTGTGTGTATGTACATTCGGCAAATAATTTTAGAACGCCAGAAGCAGAGGACATGTTTGCCATAAGCTATTCTTGTAGCA
>CAAKHF010006812.1:37213-55734 GCA_901007745.1 Hippocampus kuda
TTTCTCGTACAGTTAATGCCGTGAACTGGGAAACTAAAAATAAAAATGTTCAAATAATACCGACCGAAGAAATACACTTAACGTGTGTGTGTGTGTGTGTGTGTGTGTGTGTGTGTGTGTGTGTGTGTGTGTGTGTGTGTGTGTGTGTGTGTGTGTGTGTGTGTGTGTGTGTGCGTGCGTGCGTGTGTGTGTGTGTATGTACATTCGGCAAATAATTTTAGAACGCCAGAAGCAGAGGACATGTTTGCCATAAGCTATTCTTGTAGCAGACAATTTTAAACAATTTTCTTGAATAAGACAATGGAGAGAAAACACCTTGTTCCTCCAAGGAAGCATTATTCGTCCCTATTTCCTCCATGTTTTCTGAACTCCCAAGATCTCAAGCAATCAATATCTCAACCACAGTTGACTTTACATCAGTTTTTCTTTTTACATCATGTCATCATTTATAGATGTTAAAAAAATAACCCACCTGTTAAAGTAGGGAGTAGACAGTACAGATATCTGTTTTTAAAAGAAATAAGAAAGTAAGTCGGCAGAAAACTATATGCTCCAGTAAAGTACCAATACAAGAAAAAATCTTATGTCGGGTAAAAAAGTATTTGGACTGTCAGTACATATTTTGGTTTTCATTTACAGTACTTGTTTTACATACAAAAGATTCATAGTGGATCAGTTGCCTCTTTACTTAATAAATAATGTAGTCATAATGATTGCCAGATTGTGTAAAATAGTTTATTCTGATCTTTTGTGACCATTGCATTGGACCAGCAAATTCACTTGAAATATTAGATAACCTAGAGAAATATGAGAAGTTCCATCCATCTATCCATTTTCTAATCCTCTTATCCTCACAAGGGTCGCGGGCATGCTTTCCCAGCTGTCTTCGGGCAGGAGGGGGGAAACACCCTGAACTTCTAAAATTCATACACACTGCTTAACAGAATGAAGGAAAATTAATTTTGAGTTGTGTGTTGCTTTAAATATACAATGTAGCTATGTAAATACAAAGCATGTGAATGCATACAGAGCAATGAAATGGCTAAAGTGCAAATGGGATGACAAAGGCAGGTGTGAGAAGCATGAATTTATGGTACAATATATAAGAACGTCAAACTTTAGCCGTTGACAAATTTTTTTTAAAAAAAAAAAATAGAATAAATATAACTTTGCTTAATGTTTAGCATCCACTACCCGTATGTTGTGGTTCAATAGCCTCAAAATAAGGAAAGCTCGTGCAACAGCAATGCAAAGGATGGACGATCCACTGGTTTCTAAGAATGAAGACATGGATGAAAAGTCAATGCACGACCCTTATTTGTGTGTGCTTTTTCTACAATATACATCAAATTCCTTCTCCCACCTCTTTCCAGCACCACTCCATAAGCAGATATACAGCCTCCGGTGCCAGTCGTGGTTTAAGCAGCCTTATGCCAGCATTCAGGGACTCTACTACCTGAGCATTGGATTGGTTCTCATAAGGAAGCCGGCCCTCTGTGTAGACTTCCCACATGAGAACACCTGATGGTGGGATGACAATTGACAATCATATCATTTGCTAAACAAAACAATCATGAAACTTTGAAAAGCTATGCTCTGACACATTGCACAAATTGGTGCTGTCGATTAAAAATCTGGTAAATTTGCTCTCCTTTCTTTAAATTAAAATGAACAAATATGTTGATTTAACAATCTGAAGTCAATAAACTCATGCAGAGCTGAATCCTACCAAAGGACCAGACATCAGATTTGCTGCTGAACTTGCAGTATTTGATAACCTCTGGTGACGACCACTTGACGGGAAACTTGGAGCACAAAGAACTTGTGTACTGGTCATCAAGAACATATCTAAAGCACACAAAGTAGCAATGACCAGTGAGATACAGCTACAACGTTGCCATGAGAGGAGAGGAGAGAAGATGTGAAATACCTGGTCATGCCAAAATCAGACAATTTAACCACGTTGTTCTTTGAAACTAGGCAGTTTCTGGCAGCCTAAAATTGAATAAGTAACATAGAATGAAAAGTCAACTCAAAACAGTGACAAACATATTTTTTCAACAATTATTATTATTATTATTATTATATTTTATTTTATTTATTTATTTATTTTTACCAGATCTCTGTGGATGAAGTTAGACATCTCCAGGTAGGCCATCCCTTCAGCGACATCCAGACACATCGCCAACATTGTGTCCTGGGATAAACACCCTTTTTGGGCTCGCAGGTAGTCTGATAGACAGCCATTCTCCATGAACTCCAACACCAAACACATCGGAGAACGCTGGGTGCATACACCATAGAGCTGAACTAGCTTTGAGTGGTATAATCTCCTAATGAAACAGACACAATTGTACATTGGCTCAGTTGATTATTATAAAAGATAATAAATCAAGGCGTACACTTACATCATGACCCTTGCCTCTTCTTTAAATTCCTCATCCGACATGCAATCTTCTCTTATGATTTTCAGTGCCACCCTCTTCTCCCTCCATTGTCCCCACAGCACCATCCCAAACTGTCCACTGCCTAACTCTTGACCAAAGGTGAGTTCTTCGGGGTCCACCTCCCACTCATCTGTTGAGTATAGAGATGTGAAGATAGTGTAGACCACATTCTTACTAAACACATTGGTACACGAGAAAAAGTGTCCGCAAAGCAATTTGCTTATTAGATGTGAGTGTCATGATTCGGTTTGGGACCAACAGGTGGCACTGTAGGGCTCCCCCTGCAGCTGCACACCTGTTGGTCATTAGGTAATTAGTGCTATAAAAGGACTCCCAGCCCAACCACTCATTGTCAGGTCATTGTTGCTCCTTGCAACTGTCATGTTTGTTTCTGTCATGGTTCTGTTCCTGTTAGTTTTTTTGCCACAGTCATGGTTTTGTTTTGCTACTTTGGATTCGTTTTGGTTGTTAGCACTTTGTTTGTTTTGGATTCAGTTTTCTCTGTGTTTAATTAAATACAATTCGTCAAGTTCACCCTGCTCCTCCCTCCTGCCTGCTTTTTGGGTCCACCACCACCTTGCTACGTGACAGTGAGCAAATCCGGTTGAAAGATGAGGATTCCCTGCACTTTGTTTATGGTTTTTTTGCCCCCAAAAATACTGATAAAATATTTGATCAAATGAAATCTGGCAATTTATCTTAAGTTTGTCAGTCATTTTAAGCCAAATAATATCTATAGGGTTCATCATGTTTTCACAGACATCTGTCGACAATCGACCCATTTAGGCATTGCATAATTGGCAAGTGATTTAAAATAACAAGCCTCGTCACTTTGCAGATACGGAGTCACATGCAGTCAATGGCCTCTTTGACAACCCACCCATGCAGTGTCATTCTCTGAACCATAGTTCTCTTTATCAAGGACGAACCAACCGTACAATGAGGTACGCCCACATGATGTATGAACATCTGTATCAAACATCCTGGCTATAGAAAGATGTAAATGATGAGATCAATTGAAACTGTTATACAGCAATTAATCCAAGACTACTTCTTATTGTGATTGTCATGTGTAGTGGAGAACTGCTCCGCATCATAAAAACTAATTCCAATATTGTGAGATGTTCAACTATATCAAGCAAATAACATTAATGCACTCAGTGGCTTGAATATAATTAATGTATCGAAAATTATTATTCTGTGTGGTATAATGTAGCCTCATAGAATATTCAAAAGCAAAATGTGTATTTAAGTGTAGTCCTTGAGCCAGTGAACCTTTTCCACACGGCTGCATGAGTTACTACATCACCATGACCCTACTAGAGGCTGCACACCCATACGGTACCGAATTACCTTTGGATGGACCATCAATTTCCTGGGAGTAGCCGCCTGTTTGAGTGATCGGGTGTCTGAGACGTGTTATCAGACCTTCCAGGTACACACACACACACACACACACACACACACACACACACACACACACACACACACACTGGCTCTTAGAAAACAATTTGATATGCTTGAAGGCTTGAAACTGTAGCATTCCACTTTCTGCATCACTCATTCATTTTAAGACAGTAGCAAGTGAAAAATAAAGAGAGCCGCAGATTTACCCGCAGCATTGTGTTGGTGGTAACGGATCAGCTCTGGAATAGTGCGAAACAGATACTTCTCGGCCAAGTAAAAAGAAGACTCTTCTGTTTCTGTCTGCCTGATTTGGTAATGTTTCACACATGGTTGTTTCTCGCCGTTTGATCTATGGGTGAGATGTTGAAGAGATCCGTTGCATGGAGGCAAACAGTATTACATGCAACTGTGTCATCATGATGATTAGGCTGTTTTACAGTAAAGCTGAAATTACCCCGGTGCTTTGGTGAATACTGACACTGTGTAGACGCCTGTCTGTCTTGAGTTTCGAACCATGAATGCACCTTCTTTTCCCTAAATATTTAACACACACACACACACACACACACCCCCCCCACACACACACACACACACACACACACAAAATGATATCATTCAGGCCTATGCAACATTTTGTTGCAAACATTGTGAGTTGGCATTGCCATACCAATCTTTGCCTCACAGTCAGTCTGAAGCAGCAGTTAGAAAATGAAAGGTACATTTTCATGCTGCCGAAACCTTACAGCAGGAAATTCATCTCTATGGTTATGAAGGTCTCATGCATTGGCATGTCAAATTCTCACGGTGCAGATTCATTTTGCCCATGCAACACTTGTTGAAGGTATCGGAGCCAAATTTAACCGCAGTTTACAGCAATAACCTGATAATAATTTCCAAAGTATGTATTTATGTGCAGTGATGTATGACTTTTTTGCCTTCCTTTAGCGTGACCTTGTTTTTCGGTAACGAATAAACATTTGACTGTGCATTACTATTTTTTTTTTTTTTTAGTTTCCTTTAATAAAAGGACACACGCTTGCTTTCTGATGCCAGGTCACGTTTTCTGCCCAAAAAAATGGAGGGAAGTGAGGAGGTGAGGCTCATCTTATTTCTTAATTTGCATTGTTCTTGGTCCTCATTCCTCTGTTTGCATATTAAAGCCTCCCACCAGAGATCCCAAAAAAGAGACGAGGAGATGGAGCAAGGGTGGAGGAGGTTAACGAAACATGATGATCCTTCTTCAATAATCAGATCACTTTATGAAATTCATATGCACAGCTCTACTCATGTCCACTTCAACTTGTGAAACTATAAAAGCGATTGACACAATATTTTGAATTTTAATGACATGAAAGCTGAACTCCAGCCAAACAGAGGAGGGGTGGCCATCGGGAATTTGGAGAAAATATGTTAAGCTTCCAGAATGGCCGTTGTATTTCCGAGCTAGTCCTAGCCATCATGGCCGCTGGCAGTGGTGCTCCAAAGACAAGAGCTAATGTTTCACTTCTGGACAGCCGAGCTCTCTTTGTTATTTAGTTGCTATTTAGTTTGTCGTATCAAAACATTTTAGGGTCTAGAACAAACCTATCATGGATGTTTTTTGTCATGCAAGAGAAAGATGGAAAAACTGAAGAAAACCCCATGTATGCACAGGGGGAACATGGAAACCCCACACAGTCGGGCCACAGCTGAGAATCGAAACCAGAACCTCTCAAATGTGAGGCAGACATGTGAACCACTCAGGACCATGCCAGGTCAAGATAAATAAATACAATTGCTGATGCTTTTACCTCTTTGATCAACAAATCCTCTGCTTCCCTTCTGGCAATGTTCTTGTGATACCATCTTTGAGGGGAAACAAATGAGGAAAAACAAGTTCCTATATGTATACAATAAAATACATTAACTTAGTCCGAAAACACACGCCTGCAATACAGTAAGCAATTCATATGCACAGACTAAGACGGACAAACAAACATGGATAACCTGCAACACTTGCCGGATTAAAAAGCTAACTTACTCAAATCTCTCAAAGTTGCTCCCTGATATTTCAGCTACGTGTGTCCTTGGCACAAACCCGTCGTTCCTGTGATGACAGGAAAGGAAAGGGTTCTTTTTACAGTTGAAATCATCTTCGCCATGAGCTCAATGGCACAATGAGATGGGAATAGTTGTGTTTACCCGCTTTCATCTCGAACATTCCACCAGATGGGATGGGAGCTGTCTGTCAGGGTGTACTCCTTGTCTTTGTGAAGCGCCAATTCTCTGTCTCCAAATGGTGTGTAGTTCTGCAAAGCAATAACCATCCGATGCACTGTGTCGTGCATTTCTACCTAATGAAAAAAAATGGTGACACAATGGTATTTAGAGCTTCATTTCGGTCGGGGCTATCAAAATCATTTTTGTCGCGGGCCACTTTGGAGTTACATCTTCCCTCAGAGTGCCGTTACGACGGTGAACCCACCAAAAATGTTTCATCGTCTTATCGCATGATTACTTGTACACAACGCATTAATGGATGGAGGAGTTTTGAAATCAGTCAACTATTCTACTTCTTCCTTTCATAACTTTGCTGCTGTGAAATGGGAATTTCTCCATTGCGAGACTAATAAAGGTTTTTCTTATCTTATCTTATAATAGTTTGTTCAATTATTGTTCAAGTGAGTGTAAACAGGGTAACAAACTTATTGCAAAATCTCAATGTCAATCATTACACATGACAGTGTGACATTTCAGTACAGATGTGAGCAAGAATCATGCAGGGTGACACATATATTTGCTTTCCCGGACAACATAAAATGATATGGCAGGCCGGATCTGACCCAGGGCCTTGAGTTTGACACGTGTAAATTTGGTACTCTACAAGTCACGACATAGGTGTTAGATCGACGGACATCAACAACCGTTGACAAAAACAAATCAAAGTAGTGAACGGGTCACCAGTACAAATACAACTCAAGCACCAACGAAAGATGCAAAGATAAAACAAAAGATGAATGTTTGTGGGGCTGTCATGTTTTTTTTGCACTGTTTAAAAATATCAAACATCAAAAACAGCATTTGGTATAAACTGAATTTGTGAGAAACGGTTACCTCTGAAACTGGGATGTCAGGAAGTGGTTTTTTAGAAGCTGTGGAAAAATCCAAAACATGACATTTACTTGTTGCATAACAAGTTGTAGGACGCTTTGCAAATACCCGATGTTTATTAATTAAATGTTAAAACCCGAACAGCATTTAGATGGTTCCAAGGTTGTGGCAAAACTTTGCATTGTAAATTAATTTTAAACTTCAAGTCAGTCATTAACTCCAGTACAAAAGAAAAGGCTCATACTAACCGTAACCCATTGGATCATATACTTGGCAGCCCGTTGCCAGTTTCTTTGACTGCTGACAGCATTTCCAATTTCCATCCATCCAAAATTGTGGGTGGTATTTTTCGACTAAATTGTTATTCCTTGTCTCTATATCAGTAACCAAGAAAAGACATTGAATAAAGTCAATGCGATTTGCATTGCCTAAAAGCTTGAAAATCCAGTTCGAAACTTGCTCACCTTCTTTCAGAGCTTGCACCCACTTCAGACGACAATCATTGTCTGGGGCAAAAATGTAGAGGAAATGGTTGCCGTGAAACACCTGCAGATGTTTGCGTTTGAGAATCGGGTTGGTTTTTCATGAATTCTGTTGTTTAAGTGACGATTTGACAAATGTGAACCTCACCTGGAAGGGGTACTTGTAGTCACACGGAATGGGGAGGTTGGTAAAGACTGTCTCCACACACTTAATACTGCATAACTTGATGGAACCTTTCAGTATTGGCTTTCTCTGAAACAAAAATAGCTTTACGTTCTCTCAAAATATGACTGGAATTGCAGTCGAATGTCGGAAAGCCATCCCAAAAGCTTGGAATGACTCAACTGATCAGAAGTACCATTTCAAATAAACAGTTACTCCGGATGAATACTTACTCCAGGATGATGCTCAGAATATTTCAATTCCTGTGTGTCCAGCACAAAAAGTCTCCTCTTGTAGTTGCATGGAGATGTTCTTTTTTTTTGCTGCGATTTTTTTATCATGGTACCGTCAAGAATCACTCTCGAGGACATGGTAACATCAACAACAATCCCCACATACACTGAGTGACACTGTGTCATAAAAATACTAAACAAAAAAAGAAAACCGCATGACGTTTCCGGTAGCTGAGTTTAGTAGACCACATCCTGACTCCAACAGATGCAGAGTGCACATACCCACATGGACTTCAACTGCATAGAATCATATTCATCACATACAGACACCGTCACTTTCATTGAGTACATTTTAAAAAGTCATCATTGCATGATATTCAATTTAAACCTTTTTTGGTGTTCGAACGATGGACGAACGATTTTGGTGAACGATAGATGGACGAACGGTTAGATGGATGGATGGATGAAATAGGAACACTGACTGAAAAACATGCATAAAATAAATTTGTAGACCAGTAGTTTGCAACACAGGTACGATACGACAAATTTTTTGTCAATGCTGTAGTGCCATGATTCTCAGCCATTGTGCTCTGGGATATCATCAGGTGTGCTCTGAAAAAAATGATCCAACTTCGCTTCATTCGTCCGGAAATGTTTGCTTACTACAAATAATACCTTTTTATTTATCTATCTATGCCAGTCACCTGTGGTGATAGGCAGAACAATTTAATGCTCTTCCACTAGATGGCAAAAAAGATACAATTAACCTGTGCAGTCACATACTGTATTGCCATTCATGTGGCACCACATCGCAATAAACTAAAAAAATGGACCAGTCGGGAATAATAATTACGCTTTAAAATGTAAACATTGCTAGTCGCGAATGTTACTGCTCAGAAGACAACACGATTGTTGCTTTCATCCGGTGGCTACCGGCTAGTTATTAGCGACTAAATTGCTAGTGTTTCCGTGGGCAGGCTGTGCAAACCTTGCTCTCATTGTCATGGTTTCCGCTTGGGTACTACTCGTTCAAATGATTCAACGGGTTTCTTGTACTGGCTTGTTTTTGACGACATACAACGTACAACAGCTGCCTCCTCCATGTCGCTCTGGTGATACCGCCAAGGGTGGAACTTCTCTTGTCAAAATAATTTCATCTTCGAAAGTCATGGCCGCCCGTAGAATGCGCGTTTGGCTGTGATTTCGGTCAATTTGTTACTCTTACTTTCTGTTCACTGCTTTTTCTTCATTTTTGGGCGGATTCTGTTTATTTCAATTTGCAAACCAATGTTAGAAGGCGGATTACGATTGGCTAGGGTCGCGTTTTATTTTGTTTGTTTGTTTTTAAGAAGAAAAACTAGAACTACATTCACGTGTCAACAGCAGGAACCAATGAGGGCTTCAGAACCTAACGAGCAGGCTGGCCATTCCAAACGACGAAACAGAATCACGTGAGTTTCTCAGCCAATGGAATCCGGACACAGTCATTCGCCATATCCGCGACAGCGCAAGGTAGCTGAAGTGCTATCTGTTCGATCCTATCGGCTCAATCTCAATCAAAGCGTCATAATTGTTGGACCCGAGGATCTGCCAAGGAGGCAAGTACAGCTATCGTAAATTCATTATTTCTGTCTCCGTGTCTCGTGAGTTATTCTTAGTCGAGAGATAGTTATGCGTAAGCATTGGCGTGCATCTCTGGTTGCTAAAAGCTAGCTGCGTTTGCGTAACTCGTTACGTTCAAACTGTTTGGCGGTTGGATATATGATATGAAGCGAAGATAACTTTCCTCGGCGTAACTTGCTTTCCACGCTATGTTGCACTGATGACGATTTGACAGTACCGCTTCTCTGTTAATGACAGCCATTCATGTTTCAGAGCACCATCATGGGTGAACCACAGCAGGTTAGCGCCCTGCCTCCTCCACCTATGCAGTACATCAAAGAGTACACGGACGAAAATGTCAGCAAAGGTTTTGCCCCCAAGCCACCACCACCCATCAGAGACAGTTACATGATGTTTGGAAATCAGTTCCAGTGTGACGACCTGATCATTCGGCCTCTGGAAAGCCAAGGCATCGAGCGGCTCCACCCTGTGCAATTTGACCACAAACGTGAGCTCAAGAAGCTTAACATGTCTATTCTGGTGAACTTTCTGGACCTTCTAGACATCCTCATCAAGAGCCCTGGCAGTATAAAGCGAGAAGAAAAGCTGGAGGACTTGAAACTTCTGTTTGTTCACATGCACCACCTGATAAATGAGTATAGGCCACATCAGGCCAGGGAGACTTTGCGAGTGATGATGGAGGTTCAGAAACGACAGAGACTAGATACAGCAGAGAGGTTCCAAAAGCACCTGGAGCGGGTTGTGGAGTTGATCCAGGGGTGCCTTGCCTCCCTGCCTGATGACTTACCGCAGTTGGAGGGCACTGACAGTGCTGGTGACGGACCACGAACTCTGATTTCCGGGAGCGGTGTCGGGCCTTCTGGCCAGGTTCCAAGGCTGAAAACAGAGCCTATGGATTTGGAGGAAGCAGGAGCAAGCTGCATGGCAGCAGGTCACCAGAGCAAGATCACAGCTACCATAAAAAAGGACAAAATGTGGGACAAAGATGCGGCCATGTGTAGTATCATTGACAAAATTGCCTAGTATTCTCTCACTTGCTATACTGCAGATGTTTTAAGTTTGATTTGAGTTTATTTAAAAGTGTTGTACCTATTGTTTTATGGCCTCAGGAAAGACAATTATCCATCCATCCTTGCCTTGGCAAATGATCAATCTGTGCAGAACTGGGGGAAGAAAACTGAAAATCGAAAAAATAAATGTTTTTGTTATCTAATAAAGATATTTTCAGCTAAAAGAGAGCAGTTGTCTGAGCAGTCATTATCCCACAGAGTGATATTGTAATGTTTCATGTAGACTGGGCTCTTTTTTTCTGCAAAGGATCTTGTCTACAAAAATAGAAAAGCCATTGTCTGACCACGGTTAAGAGAGAAGTCAATTCAAAAATTTTCTTGACAATATTTTCTGTGCGGCTCCACTTGTCTAAACATGGTATTCTGATAAATATTGTGTATCTGGAGTATGAAGTAAGTGGAAAAAATCCACCCGATTACAGTACTGTATATCCAGCTCACTTGCTTTTGACTGAAAATGACATCACACTTTTTGATCTGGTTTGCTTTGGGGGCTTTCTCCCTTTTAGTCTCCTCCTCAGATGGTAAAATGAAGGCTCTATTCGACAGCATGAGATTGCACTGGTGTGCCTTAGGCTGGCCACAATTAAAGACCAGAATGCAACACACCTCTTCAGTATAGAGTTGAGTTTTGTAATTGTGGCATTCATCGGTCCCCTCTTCACTGACTGCAAAATTACTGGATTGTTTTTTCATAGCATCCCAAACATGCTCCATGGGTGACATGTATGGTGAGTACAGTATTTTGGCCACACAAGAACTGGGATGTATTCAGCTTCCAGGAACTGTGTAAAGATTTTTGGAACATAGGGCCATGCAATCATATGCTGCACCATGAGGTGATGGTTGTGGATGAATGGCAGAAAAGTGGACCTCAGGTTCTCATCACATATTGCAGAAAATGCCATCAATTAAGTACACCAGTTTTCATTGTCCCATAAACATGGGGCTATACCCTTGGCCAGCATGGGACACTTGATTCACAACAGTGATGTCAGCAAATCAGTCATCTGAACATCAAACACACTCCTCTGTGAAGATCAGGGCATTGAAAGACAACACCCCTCCAAAGTGCCAGATGCCATTCATTTGCCCACTCAAAACAATCACAACAACATGCAGTCAGGCTGTGACCCCGATGTGGACGATGAGCTTCCCTGAGACCAATTGAAACCTTGGACAACATACAGTATCAAGCACAGGTTTGATTGATACTATCAAATGATTATATTACGTGTGTTTGAAATGTGTTTGCAGTGGTGTAGAGTGACACGGCATCGTTTTCAGGAGGGGTTTGTGTGTGTGTGTGTGTGTGTTTTTTTTTCAAAAGAAATGCTTCTCCTCTACAACCACATTATGACTGTAATACAGGACTGTAAAATGAATCATTTTATGTTTCAGTCAGTGTCAATAAAAATATTTAGAACTGCAGGTTTTCAGCTTGTGTAAGTGTACCTAATGGTGTGTCCTGACAGAGCAATACAGTATTCATACATTAGTAGGTTGTCGATGAGCCGAGTTCCGCTGACATGAAACAACTTGATTGTTGTTGTAATGCTATATTGTCACCCTCCTCAAGCATGACCTTAAAACAGATGCGTTTTTGAAGTTCACGGCACACTGTGCTAACAATAGGTCAAACCTATCCGGTAATGAGGTTTTCATATGGGTCTGTCACCCCGCCCCCTCGCAGATATATTGATTTGGGAATTCCAGCCACTGTGTCGGTCACATTGTATGATTTGGCAAAAAGGAATTACCTTTGACCAGAACTGACAGTGAACAAGCGAATGTGATCACATTCGTCCCAAGGTGTTTGGCATTGCATAAAATCTTTACCGACGAATCATGTTATGAAACTCGCCGACAGTGGGTTTCACAACAGGGCTGACGGCAAGCTGCTTAGCCAATCAGCAGCTTCGCTGCTACGTCACGTGATCTTTATTTATGTAATGTAGTGGTGTAACACGGTAACCTGGAAATACACCCGTGCGACTAGTATCCAGCAGAAGAGGATAATCCGCGGACCGAACCACCCACGAGAATATCTAACATACTCCTGTTGGGTTTTTTGAAGTCGCTTGTTGCGTTTGGATCGGTGAGAGGAGCGGCTAACTCAAAGGAGGCTGTTTCTTTTCTTTACCTGGTGGCGAGGGAAACGCGTCATGGTTGCTAAATGTTGTAATATCATATCCGTGTGGACGATTTGTCTCAGAACGCCTACATTAGGTAAGCAAAGAAAATGTGTGGAGTGGAGATAAACTGCGGCTCAACTTAGACGGACAAATAACGGGTTCAAGTGGGGGCGCGTTCACCTTTGCGGTGTGATTTATACGGTAAATGACACACAGTCGAGGAGGAAAGTCTTCACGTGTGCTAGGCGTTAAGGAGAACATCAATTGTTATCGCGGGTGACTGTGCTGAGTGACACAACACCCCCACCATGGAGTTGTTGGAATGCCGACTCTGCCTCTTCCCGATGTGGGAGCCGGTGACCATTGCCTGCGGTCACACCTTCTGCAGGAGGTGCGCGGGGACCTACCTCCAGTCTAAATGCACGACTTGTAAAGAGAGGTTAAAACAGAGGGAAATGAGAAACGCGAAGAACAATGTTTTGCTCATCCGTGTCATTGAAAAGTGCTGCCCCGAGGATGCAAAGATTAAGTGCCATTTGCAAGAAAAACTCCGCGCCAAGCAGTACCAGGAAGCTTTACGCATCGCAAACGACGGCATACAGCAAGGTAAGGCATGTGCAAGAAGCCAGTACAAAACCCTTAACTTTTTGTGTCAGGGTTTGGTTTTTCCTGTCTTTAATAAGGTTGAGTTGTAGCTCCCATCCACACACCGTTCCTCTCTGCTTGGTGATGACTGAGTCTAAAGGGCTTGCAGATATATATACCTAAACCAATGTCTTTTGAAATAAACGTAACCTTCCAATTGTGTCACTGTCCCCATAAAAGCCAAATTTAGTAGCTGCGGAAAAGATGCAGTTGCGATTTCTGTGCAAGCAGGACAACAGATTCTGATTTTACAAAATGCAATGTTTTGGTTTTAAATCATCAGAGATCTTCTGTTTTGAAGCTATCTCCGTCATTGTGAGATGTGTCAAATAGTCAAGTTGCAAAATAAATTAACCTGAAGCAGAGACACGTCCTCCAGAAATATTGGAATGTTGCAGAGTTATCTTTCAGCCAGCATTTTGGGTGCAAGAAAGTCAATCACAACTTCATGTTCACAGTCAATGTCTTATGCACCAGTGATGAAGTATCTATAGGCAATTTCCCTCGTTATTTTTGTCTACTCTTTAGGCCTAAGCATGCCAATGTATGAACCTTTTTTGTTAAAGTCTAGTTAAAACTGTCTTGGCAACAGTAAGTGCTTACTTGGCCCCGGTATTGAGCACAGCTTTGTACTCTTGCGAACATGTAATGCATTTTTTTTCTTTCGTAATCCTGACTTCACTTTCATAAGCAAGAAGGTACTGTTTGCATAATTTCAAACTATGGGTGGAACCCTCACAGTATATTTCGTTAAGTAAAACCCATAAGACTGGTATGGCAGCCCTTTAGTAACAGTACTGCACAATGAGTATTATATAGCTGGGGAAGGTATGCTGTACTTTTTAGCTGATGCATAACTTTTTCTTAAGTAAATGTTTATATATACAGGTACTATATATACACAGAGAGAGAGCAAGCGAGAGAGAGCATCATTCATTTGTTTGGGATATTAAAGGCAAGCTCTTATATCAGTAGCTCATTATGCAAACAAAATACAGACTCAAATAGTACTTACAAACCGGTGAATAATTCAGTCTAAAATACCAATTTCAGATTGGTAAAATTGTGGAACTTTACTTTCCTGTTTAAAAAAGTACTGTATTTGTAACCTGATAAGAATGTTGCAGCATTACATGGCTTTAGTTCTATACCATCCGCAACTGTTGGCTCAAACCATGTCACTATTACAGGTTCGCACATTACATTGTATGGCAAGAAATTAATATCCGATGTATGTATTTTTCTGACTTTCTTTTGTCACTGGTTTCATGTTCAGTCCCAGAAGACCCAAGTCTGAAGCTGTACAGAGTTGAAGCAAACTGTGGCCTACTGCGTTTTTCTGATGCTCTGGCGGACCTTGACTACCTCTGCTGTCTTCGGCCTTTGTGGACTGAGGTGAGGTAGATGCAGCAGGAAAATCCTCAATCAAAATGTTCATTTGCAGATATGGATGTCACCAGCCCTTGCGAAATCTGATGAAAACCAGTAGAAGAACTAAAAGAAATGGCTCTACAAAGATGTTAATTCTTAGTTTTGATTGACACCATTGGAGAGTTACAGCATTAGTCTGACAATAGGTTAATTGTTGTGTTTGTGGTTCACAGTGGTGTAGAACTGATCTGCATCACCCTGAGGTATGCCCCTCTCATGTAGATAGATATTTAGGTCGCCAAAATATTCAAATAAAAATAACCTTTCAGTAGTGCAGTTGCGAAAACTACCACCCTTAATAATCACATTACATTTAATGAAAAATGCATATAAAGTGGTGCTTTGCCATATTAGTGACTCAACTCACAAGGTTTTTGAAGATACAAGATTTTTGACCATTTTTTTGGGGTTTTTTTTTTTTTTGCGCAGATTTGAGTTTTGAGTGCTGTAGTGCAGCAGTGAACTCACTTCACAATAAATAGTACAGTACTTTGGAAAATAGGGGACTATTCTTCAAAAAAAGGCTTCAAGTTGTTTATTGTCACTTGCGGTTTAAATTTATTGTCAGACTCGGCATAAAACTAAAAGAATTACCCCATGTCTCTTCAACGCTACCACATAACATAGCCTTTCAGGCAGCTAGCTAAATGCTAATGCCAAATGGCAACAATATTGTGGTGCTTTCACCCTTTAAGGATCGGACTGATCACAAAAAGTATCGCAATTCATGAAGACAGACATTATAAGAGTAGTTACTCACAATTGTATATTCTTCATCCTCTGTAAAGAACAATTCATGATTGCTGCACTGATGAGCGGAATTGACAGTACAGTATACAGTACAGTACAGTACTGTACAGTACAGTAGTCTAAACTTTAACTTGTATCTCAAAGCATCAATGTACTATTATGAACACCTTCATCATTATCCTTGTAAAGGCATCCAAATTTATATATTGTAGCTCATGCTTTGGATCTCACTGGATTTTGCAGATATGTTCCAAATGTTGTAGTCAATATGGTTTGTTCACTCTGAAAGTCTCGTTTATTTACAGTGACTCCAGTTGCTCTCACCACATTTTTCTTATGATATTGTTATTTGCTTATGTCACGGGCTAACAGTATGCAAGCAGCTACTTGTACCACAACATCATGTGGGGAGAATTGTTTTGTGTAATCACTTTTTTTTTCTTTTTCCTCGATCATTCTACATTATTATTTAATTTCCTTGCAGTCACATGCCAAGCTATTCCGCGTCCTCCACCGCAATGAGAACCTGTAATACAGTATTCTACTTAATATAGGCAGTGGTCCGCTGATCATGATCCTCTGTGTACACAGGGCTTCTTTCGTAAAGGGAACATACTGTTGGAAATGGCTCAACAGACCGAATCCCTCATCCAGTTTCACCATTGCCTCAAACTTCAAGCTGACTTTCTTCCTGCTAAGAATCAGATCAAGAAGGTTGTTCACACCACCCCTGACTGTATACTGTAAAGTAGAACAAACAAATGAACATGCGCTTTGCCAAAGGGTAACTCACAATGCACACAGGGTTGAACACTTCAGATTTAAACCACTAAATGCATCTGTTTGAGTAGTATGTATGTCCAAATTTAAGTAATTTAGCAAAAAGACATTCAGTCAATTAAGTGTTGAGCTGACATCCTTCCACCTCCTGGCTTGTAGACAAGACCGTACACAAACATTAGTTATTTGCAGTTGTACGTAATGTCGTGGACCATTGATTTTTGTATTTTATCATTAGCTCTTTTTTGTATTGTCCTGTTCCAAAATTGTAAGGTATTTTGGTTAAAATGACAGATGCTGGAGGCAGAGGGCATCTCAGTGCCAGAGGAAGTCTCCTGCATTATGCGAGTGTTGGCTGATTACTTGAAGGCATCCTACTCCATGACAAGCCTCAGTGGCACCCAGGTAACACACCCTGAGGGCCTCAAATACCCACATGGCGATGCAGAGGGCAAGGAGAGGAGAGACGCATACCAGGTGCGGTCTCCAGACGGGGTGAGGAGAAGAACGCTTGCATGGTGGGAGGTGTTCACTTCAAATCTTGAAGTTGTAAAACGGTATTTCTTTAGAGCGCCAAAGTGAATCACGACACCAGCACCGAATGCTGCCTCAGCCTCTGCCAAGCTGTCTCCTTCCTGCCTGCCAGTGAAGACAATGAGAAGAGAATGACAAGAAAGGAGGATGTGAAGGGCAGAGGTACAGTGACAAACTGCAATCAACACAGATGTTTTCATTTGACATGTTCATCACAAGTCATTGTTTTCTCTTACAACACGTACGGCATTCAGATATGGTATCCTTTTGTTCAAAATTGCCAAACTATATTTCAAGTTTCTTAACGCATTAATTTGCTTTCATCTCAGGTGCCAGTTTACCCTGCAGAGAAAAAACTCTGAGTGTACTCACTGTGTCAGACTTTGAGTGCCCTCTCTGCATCAGGTCAGCTTCCTGTTCTCTCAAAGCAATTTTAGTCTCCCTGGTTGTTGATCAAATTGATCATTTGGGTCATTCCGTGTCATTTCATCATACGCTTCCCACCAGACCATATCGTAATGTCCTGTAAAAATTTGAGTAAAAAGACCAAAATGTTCAGTCTCTATTATCTCATGAGACATCATTGATTGTAGGGTCAGTTTCAGATGTTTTTTGAAATCAGACTCTGAAATTCATTTTTAAACAGCAATATCTGGAAAGCCATCTTGCTTGTCACATCCAAAATTTCTACAGTCAGTATTTGTTACGAATAGCCTCAAAATTTGTCAGGCAAGGGGCTCAATTATAAACTTCTCCGCAAATTTGGCTTGTCAAAATGAATAGCAAATTTGAAAAGTTGTTGAGCCTTCGTTTTTGCACAACGAAGACTTCTGTCACTTTTGCCTGTGTGTCTGGTGGCAAGTTAAACAGTCTCCAAAATATGATCTCCAAATCTGTAGTCTCATTAATTTGGCAGTCACTTCACAAGTTCTCGAATGAACATCTTTGTTTTGCTCATCTATTTTGCTGTCAACTTCAAACCTTGCAATTAAATGCTGGTTGGGAACATTGCACAGGTTTTCTCGGCAATTATCTCTCGACTGGCAGCAGGGGCGTCACTAGGTTTCAAGAACAAGGGGGGCTTAGCCCCAAGGGGAACACAGCCCCTTTAGGGGGGTCCGGGGGCATGCCCCCCCCCGGGAGAAAAATTTTCTACATTCTATTAAAAATCCATCAATTCCGTGCACTTTGAGAGCAAAATGAAGAGGCTATGAAGAACTACACACATCACATTAGTATCCTCTTTACTATGATGGGACTTCCTCCCCTGGACTTTAACTGGACTAGATAATAGAAATTATAAAGAGTTCAAAAGTTCAATCTTATTGTAAGCTCCGATTGCATTTTGGGAACAGCCTCACAAGTAAAATTAGCCTTGAGATCTGATAGACTCACCTGTCCAGCAGAGCCCCCCCGGCTCACTCTCTGTGCGTCTTTGGCCTGATTCCTATCAAATAAATAAATGTATTTATTTTATATTTATTTATTTATTTATTTTATATAGGCCAAAATCTCAAGAGGTGTTGCCTCAAAGAGTTGGTGTAATGATTATTTATGTATTTAATAATAATATGGTGCTTAATTTTTATTAAGCACCACCTTAATTTATCCAAAAGGGAACACTTGTTTCAGTGCAGTTTCTGCTGTTACTGGAGATATTTTAGCGGACTATAGTCAATAGTTTTACCAGCATGGATGAATTGAATACTTAATTTACCTTTCTAAAAAACT